>JANHGL010014381.1:54912-84962 GCA_024611195.1 Ceyx melanurus
TGGGGTCTCACCAGTGCAGAGTAGAGGGGGAGGAGAACCTCTCTTGACCTACTGGCCACACTTCTCTTAATGCATCCTCTGTGTGTCCAGTTCTCCTCCCACTGAGTGTCTGGGACTGCTGAGGCCAGTGGCCCTTGGGGAGAATGAAAATGCGTCCTCTTCCCACAGCTACTGTTGACCTATTGCATTCTGAGCTAAGCTGCCCTGGATGACTGAACTGCAATGATCTCAAAATACAGGGTTTCTGCATAGAAATAGAGCCAACTGAGTTTCAGTTTTTCTAAGACCTTGATCTGCTTTACACCTGATGTAATCAGGATAACTTGGTATAATCAAGGTAACATTGATAGTAATTGGAAGGCAAACAGTCATGGCCTCTTGCAATGTTGCAATAATCTGTGGTAGTTTGCTATGGGTTGCAATGGACTAGCTGCTTTGTCTAAACTGAGAGGTGATCCCAGCCAAACTCAACACCTTTTGAGGTATTATAATTCTTTTAAGCCTGTGCATTTTAGTATTTTTTTTAAGTGGACTTGAAAACATATCTTCATAACATTTTTTTTTCTAATTTATTTAAAAATATTTAGTTGATTTAAAGTTGTAAATTGGAAATAATCTTCAAGAATAAATGGCATGCTCTTGGTCTTATGAAGAATGCACTTGATTGTTCAGCCTGGAGAAGAGAAGGCTCTGGGGAGATCTTACTGTATCTTTTCAGCACTTACAGAGGGCTTGTAAGAAAGATGGGGACAGTCTTTTTAACAGGGATTGTTGTGATACGACAAAGGGTAATGGTTTTAAACTAAAAGAGGGTAGACTTAGACTAGATATAAGACAGTTTTTACAATGAGGGTGGTGAAGCACTGGTATATATTGCCCAGAAAGGTGGCAGAAGCTGCATCCCTGGAAACATTCAAGGTCAGGTTGGATGGAGCATTGATTGACCTGATCTAATTAAAGGTGTCCCTGCTCACTACAGGTTGGTCTAGATGACCTTTAAAGGTCACTTTCAATCCAAAACATGCTATGATTATATTATTCTATGATTCTGGTCTTAGGCTCCTGCTCTTGCTGTGCCAGTATCAATCACAAGGGCAGGCACACAGGTGAGCAAAACTGTTCTTGAATGACATGGAGGTGAAACAATAACAGGGAAAATGATCCACTGCACCCAGAGAGTACCAGAGACATTTATTTCGACAGTCAGAAGGCTGAGGCCACATTTGCTGGTGGAAAGCTTCTTTCTGACTCTTTCCATGAATTACTCTTTCTCTTAGGGTTGGCCTTGTGCCTCTCTCTCTCTCTAGTGATCTTCTGTTGCTTGTGCTGTTCAAGTGCTTTTCAGGTACCCGACGTGATGGTCTTCTACAGTGTCTCTAAACACCAGTTTCAAGACACAGTTAGAAAATTGCTTTGAAATGATTTATTTTCTTCCAGATTGCTACCCATGAAGGTGCAGGTCCGTATGTGTTCGTGAGCTCTCAATGAGTAGCATAAAGGCTTAGCATTTTGCATGGTATAAACTGGGATGTAAATTATGTGTTTGTCAGTTTACTCACTTTCAGGCCCTACCTGATACACACTTGAGCAAATCTAATAGGATCTCAGTGGAGAGTTGCTGTTCCATTTTGGTTCATCTTCTGAGGTTTAAAAACATCCTTTGCTTCCATACAGAAACAAAGTCAAGCTCTTTCAAACATGTTCACCAAACTAAGTTTTGTTAAAATGTCACTTTTCATTAAAATCTGAACTATTTGGGAAGTATTACATGTGTCTGTTCCCACATGCTTGTCTTCCTCTCTTTATTACTTTTTCCCTACCCCATGCTCTTCCATCCTTCCTGTAAAAAAAGGACAGCTTATGTTTTACAAAATAGGCAGGTTTTTATTTTAGCAAATTTTAATATAGTAAAATATTTTGGCTATTACTAAATGTGTCCTCTCCTGTGCTACCTAGCTTGGGAATAAAATGTACCTCCACATTGACCTGCTCCTGGCCCGTAAGATATTAATACAAGACAATATAATACATGACAGTATATTCCCATTAGTTAAAACACCTCTTTATTTTTTAGGTGTACAAGCAGTGTCCTTTCCTCACTCTCTGTCCTTCCCCCATACCAAAACAAAGCACAGGCCAACAGGACTGTAATGTGCAAATTCCACTGCCTCCCTCAGCCATGCATCCCCTTCCCTCCTGCAGGGAGGTGAACACCATCCACACATCATTTGAGACAGGAACAATATAACACAATCTGTTTTCAAATTTTCTAAATATTTCCCAACTTCCATCGCAAGCTGTTGTCTTCACGCTGTAAATTTGTGCCAAGAACTCCCCAACAGCATTCTTCTTTGCCTTCCCAAATTGCTCAGAGAGCAAACAAATCTTTCCTTGAGTCATTGATTTCTGCAAGAAAGCATTTGTGTTTATTACATATGAAAGAAGAATGTCTAGACTGCACATTTTACAGCTTGCAGCTCTTCAGTGAAAGCCATAAGTAAGATATTTGACAGCACAGAGCTGCTTTCTCCTCTGTATATTTCCATCTGTGAACAGGACTTCTCCCTTCCCAGAGCAGCCAGGGAACTGCTGTGCTAGGTAGCAAACAATTGCTTGGCAGTTTTCTATCCCCTTCAAGCCCATAAGGCTCTGCAACATGTTGTGGCATCTATAACTTTTTTTACAGTCTGAATGAAAAGCTTTATAAATAAAAAGTGTAAACAGTGTAGATTCACAGGATTATTTGAACATTATTGCAGTGAGCTACACTGAACAGCTCAGGATAGACATTAATGTGTGAAATTAGCACTGGAAGAATTTGCCAGACACTAGAATTAGTTAGGAGAGGATTTTGTTTTTTTTTTTTCCCTACGGTAAAAAATGTAAGATGTTTAGCACTTAGTAATTAAGTTGGACCATAGAAATTTTCAGTACTCATAATCAGAAGTACTTAAATTGAGCTTGGCATGTGCTAATACTCATCTGTGAGGTCCTATATTCATGACAGTAGCAAAAGTATGCTTTGACCAATGTCAGTACATTTGTGGCTATGTCTACATTTTCAGCAGGCAAATTCTTTATTGCCTCCATTTATTTCCTCACTTCTCTAGCAATGTAGTATACTTATATTTCTCTCTATTTCTTTTTTTCCTCTGGGTAAAATACCATCACTTTCTACTTTTGAAAAGTGCTATTGGAGCAATGTCCTACCATTTGGTGTTTGTGTTTCAGCTCTCCCACTCTTCACTGAGCTGTTCCAACACAGAAAGCACGATTCAGTGATTAAAGCAAAGACAGAAGGTTAATAGACTCTGTTTCTGTTTCTTGATAGGGCATCAGTAGCTGTCACTTAAAACTGGCAAACAGCTTTTTAAGTTCCTTGAGCCATGCTGTAAAACAATGCAGTGAGATGTGACTCAGTCTGCAGGTGCTCAGCATCAGTCAAATAGAGCCAGGTTCATTTCCATTCAAAAAGCTTGTGTACCAGAAAGATCGTTTGATATTTTGTCCCTAGCTGCATCACCTGTTTTAAAACACATACTGTCTCTTCTTACCGCTTGTATTTTTGTGATAGTTTATAGTGCAGACAACACAACGAGGTCAATGTACTTTCTGAGATGTGGAGAACTCATATTATCCACAGGTCTGAAACCACATTTCTACAGCTTGATGCCTGAGGTCTGAAAATCTGAGTGCATATGTCCTAATTTTGTCATCCAGATTCTGAGGCACCCATATCACCTGATAATTATTTCAGTTGGTCCAGTTGCCTAATACAAATGGAGTAACACAAAGCTTAATTTTTCATGTATATAGAATGTATCAGGGTAAATATATATATATAGCTAATACACAATTATTAATCATATTCTATTATATTAATGATATTAATAATCCCTGTGGCTATATAATAGTGGTTTTGTAAAATTATCTTTTTCAAAACAAAATGGCTGAACTTTGTTTAATGTTTATTTTCTCGATTCAGATAGATAGGAGCAGAAGAATAGCATTTCTACAAGCTTTACACTGAGCTTAGGAGATAGGCTCACTGAGCCTCCATTCTGGTCTGCATTGGCAAGATCTAGTTTGAACTCAGGATGCCCCTTCACCAGTGGTCCTGAAATTCCTGGTCACTGTTCATAGCATGTGTTTCCACGAGATCAGTCACTCCAATAAAACCTATTTCTAATGTCCATTAACAGGAATATTGTTCTGTCACTATCTGAAAATATTTGTGAAGAACGATAGGAAATGCTGTTACTTTACTTCAGAAGACTCTGAAGACCACCAAACAGGCAATCAAGACAGGACATGGCAAGACAAACAGAATATGCTTATGTTAACTTCTGGGTGTGTGAACAAGGACTGGATCCAGTCACTATAATAATGTACAATTTCAAATGTATCTCAGGTTCTGCAGATCCAAAGCACTAAGTATATTGAAGACATACTGCAGACCTGAGTTTGTTCATTTTAGGCAATCTGGGTGGATCAAAGAGAGGCAGATCCAGGTCTCCCAGAAGGCACAGCAATCACTTCCAGATTACTGGAGACAGGCTGTGCTGCCATACCTTAAATATTTGAAGTTAGGCAGTGAAAAGTAGATGTCTGTCTTGGAAATATTTGGGCCAAGCAAAGCCTGTACTGTGGGCAAAAATTTCAGTCATGAGGAACAGAAAGTTTACCAGTGTCTAACAGCTTTCTAACAGTATGCATTTCCTGTTTCTTGCCCAGTATGAGCTAAAACAGGGTTGTGGATACTGTGGGCAGTGAAGGCGATTCTTTCTGAGGCACTCTGCTGCTAAACCTGTTCAGTAACACTCCAGAGGAGCATGAAGACTGTTTTTACAGCTGAATATGGTGCAAGGGTTGAACTGTGGACCTTTCCTCTTAGAGATTGCTCCCTAACATATGTTTTTGTTATGAAGAATAAGGTCAAATCTTCCAAAGTTTAGTGTTACATAGCAAAAAATTTGCATAGGGCTTTAGAAAAACAAAAGAACCTACATTATTATAAAAACAGAGCTCTTACATATAATGAGCTAAAGTAAATATATTGCAGTTTAACAGCTGATTTGGAAAGTTCTTTTCACTGTTCCCATAGTTTCAAAGCCCAGGAGTGCACAGACTTTTAAAAGAAACTAAACAATTCTAACAGTGATGGGCAATTTCATGCAGGCGTTGATTTGGCTGTTCAGATAAATAGTTTCTGTGTTACAGAACTTGCTTCTTTGCTTTCTCCCTCCTTCAAGCAAACTGCCTGTGCAGAGCTGAGGCAGTCCTGTTGAGGAGTGATCAATATGCTGTCACATACCATCCATAATTCTGGAATTTACTTCTCCCACCCACACCACTGTGGTTTCACAATATGCTTTCTTGTGCTATAGCAGAGACAGCCTCCTTGGGACATGTTTTTCTTAGTCATGTGGATTTGTCAGATCCAGCCTTTTTTCCAATAAATGAGCTTTTCAGTGTGTGCTCAGCTTTGGATAAGCACAAAGGCTCACCGAATCCATCCAGATGACTCTTTAAGGAGATTTTTAATGTCTGTAATTTGCTGCCTGTGTTTTATTTTCTTTGAAGTATGCCTTACTCATTTGGACCAAGCACTACCATGGCACCTGTTCTGAGAAAGAACTACAATGTGGTCCTTTATCAGCAGTGGGCAAAACTGGATTTGAATGTTTGTGCTGCAAAACTGCACTGACAAAAGGATCTTGCAGCAGTGGATAGATTAGGAAAACCCATGGGACAGTACAAGGAGTAAGCACATGGGCAGCATGGCTCACTGGTTAGGCGTATAGACCCAATAGATCTGGCCCTATCAGACAGAGCCTGAGTGGACCAGGAGATCTCTGCTACACTCAGTGGCACTTACAGAAGTTTATGAAATGTGAGTTTTCATTTTTTAATCTGTTCTCCAGAGACCACCTTGACTAGACAAATTCCTTTTTCTGAGAGCACATTTCCTAGCTCTTAAATTATCCAGATTAAAAAAACCCCAAAACTGCTGTTAAGTCTTTGGTTTGCTTCCTGCACTGCTGTTAGTGAGCAAGTGGTATGTGGCTGTGCCATCCTCTGGAGTTTAGTCTCTTGGTCGTGTTAATGGTAAGTTATACCACAGAGACCCACTGAATGGAGACTGTTCTCTCTCTAAAAATTGCTCTCTCCTCTAAAGCAGAGGATGTGTGTGAGAAGAGGGGCACAATGTAACACTGCTTTAATTCTTCAAAAGACCTTGAATTTTGAAAGGATGATAACATAGTTTGTTTACTTTGTTAATGTCATGTAGGAAGAAGACTTGTGTCCTGTGGACTGTGGCAGGACACTCCAGCCTTGTGGAATCACTGTGGACAGCTTCAATCTTACATCAGGGATTCTTGTAAGCAACCATCTTGCTTCTGGTATTGCTGGCAAGGCTGAACTCTCCAGAGTGGGAGAAAGGATCACTGCACAACCTACTTAGTATATTGACTGGGGAAGCTTTGTCTAAATTAGTCTGAAGGCATTCACTGGTACTCTTGTAGTATGGGCATGTGTTAAGTACAGGAACAGCAGCTGGAAGAAGAGGGGCAGAAGAGGGAACTCGAGGTAGATGAAATAATGTTAAAAGTCTGTGTCTGCTTAAGCACCTGTACTTGTACCTGTATCTAGAAAAGTTGGAGCTTAACCTCAGAATTTCACTGCCAACCCTTCTACTTACTTTTACACTTTCTTCTATTAAAAGTTATTGATTTCACATTTTCATGATGACCACTATGCTGGGACTGAACTGAGTGACTCTGGAAACCAGCTGTTTATATCGGTAATAAAAATGTGATGGTAGAAGGCCAGATTGCTCAAATTACCAGTAAGATACTGGCAGATACTTCTCATGAGCTACAGGGCAGCTAGACCATTCACAGTAATGGACTGACTGTGCCCAGGGTGCTCCTGCTGCCACTATATTGTCACAGCAGGGATTTGCCATTTCTTTTAGTGCTTATGGATATGGTGGAGGACTTGTCACTGTTATATTAATGATTGGACTTGATGATATTAAAAGTCTTCCAATCCAGGCTATTCTGTGATTCTGTTTCCAGTTTTGAGGGAAGGAAAGATCAGACCAGCTCTGTAGATACAAAAGAAGGTAATGTCATTTGAGACACTCATATATATTATGGGACACAATTTTAATTTCTGTGGCATTTTAATTTTATTTCTTATTATGTTAGGTGGGGAGGGAAGAATCAGATTCACTCTCTGCACCCACCATGCACGCCAAGGACTCTGATTATCCCTGGTCCTATATCTAGCCTTATAATGAGTTTCTCTGATGCTGTCATAAGATCCTGCTATCCTTCTGTGCTGCTGTACAGAGCACAATGTGCTGTCTTCAGCAGTGAAGGGGAGGTCATGACTACAGGAGTATAGCAAGGCTTCAATAACTCATATTTGAAAATAGCTTTGATTATTTCTCAAGGGAAATAATGACAAAAAGCCAAATACTATTAATATTCTAAATATATGCTAACCTTATGAACTAATTAATAAACAAATTCTTTTGCTTAATTACTCTATACAGCATGTTAGAAGTGTAAATACCTTACTGATAGCTTAGTCAGGATTCCCTCAAAACAACCTTCAGTGAGCATTGTTAATTGCAAAAAAAATAAAATTTGCAAAATCAAGTTTTAGAATTAAAATATAGAACTGTCAGTTATATCTCTGAGCACTGTCTTACATATGTAAAACTGACTTGAAGGACTTAAAAAGATTATTTTCTGAGTTAGCTTGACTGGTGTACCTAATGATCATTTTCATTTTTATGTCTTTGCTTGATTTTCTAATCTCCTAGACAGTTCCAGGAAATCAAGTTTCTTTAAAACAAAGAGCCTCAGTAATAATAAATTATAATAGGAAAGTGTAGAAAGCTTGTGGGTCTGAAGTAGAACTGGTTTTCTTTTCAGTAATCTCTTACAGTCAAACATTACATATAGAAAATTAATCCATTCAATTTTGGTTGTTCCTGTGGGACTGGAATTTTAAGTAAAGGGAAAATGTTTCTATAATACCTGCTTAAGCATAATGTAGTTTAATGACACACTCATGATCAGGTTAACTATCCTTATGCTTTCTAATCTCTTTCAAGGACAATCTTCTATGAAAGTCAGTCCTGCTCTGAAAAATGGAAGCTTTCTCACTCTTGGGAGGAGTATCCAAGCTCTGACAGCCAGTATCTGCCAGCTGTCAGCCAGAGGCATGGCATCCCATACAACATCGCCTACAGAAACATACATACAGGTGTACATGCACACATATATACACATACGTATATCATAGGATTAAATTTGTAATGCTTCTTCTCTGAGGCTGTTGCACTTTGAGAGAAATTCAGCTGCTCTGGTTGCAGACATTTGAATCAGATGTAACCGGAGCAGAGGGGGTGGGTGGCAACTCTGTATGAACATTGCTTTGCTCTCTCCATCCAGCATGTCTCTGACATGAGATGCTTGTAGGGAAGTGAAGGTGCAATGCTCTGGAAGATCTGTGCAATTATAAATCTGATATGGATGTAAACTTCTTTTCACCCTCTTCTGTTGGGTTTGTGTCTGGTGGGGTTTTGGGATCAGGGGAAGGGACTACTGGGCTACTGGCAGTGCTCTTGTAAGAAGCTCCAAGAAGCCTCAAGTAATTAACACCTCTTTAATTAACACCAGCCCGTGGTCCAGGTGTGTGCAGTTAAGAGCACTGTAACTGTAGCCCAGTTGAGGATGTCTCTGTGTACTGCAGAGACTAGATGACCTTTAAAGATCCCTTCCAACTCAGTGTGTTCTATGTTTCTACGAAGTACATTGGAGGATAAGTGGCTTTGTCCCTTTGCCATGTTTTAATATGTGATGCCTACTAGGAAGAGGGTAATCAAATACAGGATCTCCATGATAATGGACTCAATTGGTGGAAAAGGTTAATGCTGCTCTTCCCCCTCTGGCACACGTGGTTACACTTCTTTATGTTCTCTATGCAAATTTGAACCCAGCTTCCCATGCAAATTAAGGATAGTCAAGCAAAACCCCTCATAGCAGTGAATAAAAGAAGGTTCAAATACACTGTCAGGTGCATGCCCACCACTGAAGACCCCAGTGAATGGGACAAGCGAGACATCACTGGAACCCTGGGTGGTGAGCTGGAAACTTTGCCTACTCTTTCACTCCTCTGAAAAACAAAGAGGACTCCTTTTATGTTATGGACCTATGGTGTAAGTGTCCTTGATTTGACCCAAGCAAATAACTGAAACCTCCATCACTCCCTTCTTCTCCATGGATCAACAGGGATGTAACACTGACAAATGATGCAACTTCTGTCAGAAACCTTCCCATTGAAGAAAACAGAATCCATACATCTCTGAAATCTTGGGAAATGTAAGTTTGTAGCAACTTCTCAAGTTTCCATCTCTAGGGGAGAGTAGCCAACCTCAGTATTCAGCAACTGGTTATTTTAAAGGACTTATAGTTGAATGAATCCTTTCTGGACTGGGCTCATGTGTATACCCAGGACCAGAGCTGGGTGTACAGAGCTGTATCTCCCAGAGCATGGCTGAGCCTGAGCACAGATAAAGGATTGACGTAAGTCCTCAGATGAATGAAAGCATGCAGAGCTTTCTGAATTAACAAAATAAATAAAAATAGGTCAATGAAAAAAAAAAAAAGTTATTCAGGCTGGAAGAAGGGATAAACATGGGGAATTAGGCAGGCTGGGAAGGCTACGCGTGTGTGACCCGGTCATGTGCGACAGTCCCTGCAGCTGCTGTTACTGGAAATGAAATATCAGTGTGCCAAACAGCAAGAGCAAGGCAGAGATTTGTGTGAAAAAAATTACTCATCAATAATATTATCAGCAAGGGTCTGAAGGCTGAAGCCCTGGCACCTGCAGCCTGTCATCACACTGTCAAGCAGGTGTTGAGGGGTAGTGGCATGTGAAGTATGTAACACAAAGGTGAACAGAGATAAAACCTTTGTAAATAGTTCTAAAATGCAATTAGAGAAAGATCTGTGAGGAACAGCATTATGGGGAAAAATAGCATGTATTTTTTTTTAAATCTTCAATTAACTTAAAACATTATTTTACTTTGCCCCTCTACTGCTATCAGGCATTGTCTTGCTTGAAAGACATTTATAGTGGCATTAAATACATTTAACTGGTGGTCTTATGGTCTATAATAGTTTCCTGATAGAAAGTGGTTGGTTGCACAGGTTTTCTTCAGTGGAGGAAGAAGGAAACCGTGTTAGTGATGCTATGGCCTAGAAGTTTGAAGGACAGACTATGAGACAGATTAGCAAAACAGGTCAATAAACTGGAGGCTGCTGAGTTTTGAAAGGTCTCACTATAATTAGAGCTATCTGGAAACCTTCTAGAAAAGCATTCTAACAAAAATATCTAATCTCTGAAGCTACAGTGTGCTGCTTAAAAGAAGTTGTATTCAACAAACTTGTACAGTGGCAGGGTAAAGTTCTGAGTTCTCTTGGGTCTTCCTGGAGATGTGGGAGGGAGCTCTGCCCCTGCTATGTGCAGTGGGGTTTCTTCTGAGGCAAGGAACTGGGATCTCAGGAAGCAGGCATCTTCCCCTCCACCACTTCCACCTTTAAATTCCAGAGTTAGAGGTCTGTCTGGGCTGGCAGAAACCATCATGATAGCTGTCAGGCTGTTCTGATGACAGCTTAGTCACCCCCTTCAAGTCTGCGGTTCTGAGAGGCAGACCTCAGCTCCAGCACCAAAGGTATCCACAAGTCTGCTGAGGTCTAGCTGTGTTCACACACCCACACTCTGTCCTTTGGGAATTTGCCTTAATTTGGGGGCATTGTTTCTTTCATAGAGGAAACAAAGCAGTACTTTAATGAAGGCTTTTGAAACAATGAACATTTTATAAATTCACTCAAATGTGAATTTACCTAAAGACTTTCCAATCCCTCTCATGGAAGCCCTAATGTGTGCTGGTCACTACTTTTTTTTTCAGATGGGAAGGTACATGTCTTCTTTTATATCATGCACATATTTAGCAAGAGGAAGGGTGGGAAGGGATGTCCTTGTGTTCCATGGGGCTCACCCTTCTCCCTTGATGCATTGGAAACAGTGCTTGATAAGACAGATACTTACCCTTAGGTAATAAAAAAAATTCTTAAGAACATTGTCACAGCCTTTAGGTAGTACAGACTTTTTGCAGCAGCTAAAATCCTTTCCTGGCCAGACCCTCCAGCCCTTACTTTCTCTCACCTGTCTTAAGCCTGGGCTAAGAAATGTTTGGGTCCAAAGTCAACAGCAGTTCTTCCTTTGCCCTCTGTGGCCTCTGGAAGCAGCTAAAATCCATCCTTCCCTGGCCAGACCCTCCAGCCCATACGCAGACTTTCCCTCACCTGTCTTAAGCCTGGGCTAAGAAATGTTTGGGTCCAAAGTCAATGGCAGTTCTTCCTTTGCCCTCTGTGGCCTCTGGAAGAGGCCCAAGGGTGGGCTTGATTATGCTTTTTCTTGCTCCACAGCCCCAAGACCATCAATGGCATCTGTTGAAGTATGCATGAAACATGTATCCCATGGGAACACTCTGAACATTGCATCGAAAGGAGAACACTGTTGATAAAAGTGTCAGACTACAAATTATAGGAACAGTTGCAGGAAAAACATTCCTGAAACAGCTCTTTCCCTGCCATTTCCTTCCTCAGACTGATATTTCTACTTTCTGAATATCCAGTGGTACCAATTAAATGCTTGCAGCTAATTAATTAATGAAGCATCCTGTGAGGATTTATGCTGCAAGGCTCCCTGGTCACTAAAGCAGCTGTTCCAGACACTCTGGCTCCTCCGAGACTTTTCTTTCAAATGATGCCTTCGTGTTAGCACTGAGATGGGTTTATTATTAGTTATGCAGTTCAACACAGCTGTTAATAAATAAATGAAAATATTTTAAGTAGATAACAGCAAGATCGACATTTTTCAGGAGCAAGGGAAAGCCAGGGGGAAATCTGGCATTGGAGAAAAGCCACCCTCACGTGTAACGAGTGAGCTTTCCACAGGCTGCAGCCAACTGCTCCTGTCTCACGTGTGCGGCTGCAGGAGCAGCCAGCTTCCATGTGACTGGGGAGAAATGGTGAGCATGGCTTTCCGTGTGCCTTAATGAGTGCCTGCAAAGTAGAATTCTACAGCTGTTATAGAGTCAAGTGGATTTCTTTTATGAAATGCTTATGTGATTTAACAGCACTGACTCTGAAAAACAGCTCCTGTTCTTTCTCTTATCTTACGTAAGTGGAAGTTTTGAAGCAGGTAAGTTTTTGCAGGGTACATCTTGTGGCTTTTTTTAAATAGCCAATTCCTAGCCAGCTCCTGAGTACGCTTATCTCTTTAGAGGCCCAGAGTCCTGCAAAGCCCACATTTCTTTGGAAGTTTGACATTACCATATTTTCATCAAAGGAACACAGGAAAAATATGAAATCCCACACACAGAATATGTCCCATGTGTACACATTTGTCTGATTGCTCCGTGTCACCAGATGCCTTTATCTTCAACTTCAGTCCCATGAGAAATGCTGGAGTAAGCAAATTGCTGAGAAAGGAGCTGCTTCCACTATACTGTCTAGACATGTACGGGTTTGAATTTCTCTTCAAGGTCAAGTCTTCAGAAACAAACAATCTAACAATTTAGTCTTTATTTTAAAAAAAATTAATCCCAGAAGAAATGCCAAAGAGATTTGAAATTGAATTTATAAATACATTTACAGTCATGATCAGAAGTTTCCTTTATAGTTGTACATAGGCATGGGATTTAATGTTAACATTTGGCACTGCAAATCTATCATCTTAGAATACTTTATGAGCTCTTACAGTGAAAAACTTGAAATGGGACTGACATCACATAAGGTGGTGGTGGTGCCTGACAGCTCACAGGACTTGGCCACGTTTGTGTGGTGTGACATTCACAGAACAGGGTGGGTGAGCTTTCTGTTTAACTGGGGCAGAATCAGCCCAAGGCTCCTGCAGCACGCCAAGGTCTTCAAATGGAGGCAAAGCTCTAGCTTCCTGAAAGAGATGAGGCTGAGCTGAAACTGTAGAAGGGGGATTTTATCCAGGAGAAGAGCAGGAACATCTCTGAAGAACTAGGCTTAGCATGGGCTGTGACAGGGCAATGAGGTGGAAGAGGGGGTGTGTAGACCAGGACCAAGACAACAGAAGAAAAGCCTGTTTTTTCTAGCTCCTGGTATAACGAAATTAGAATCCATTTTTTTTCCTTGACATTACAGTATGTGGGACAACTACGTCCTATGGACAGTCCTGAAGCTCACCCATGCATCTTGCCGGCATCTTGCAGTCACTATTTGCAAATATCACACTTTTGTCTGTCAAGGGATTTATTTATTTTTTTTGTGAAGTCCTTTCCATCCTTCTCTGTTTGGAGGCTTTCAACAGAACAAACAAGCAAACTACCTGGTTGAATCTCTGCAAGTACATTCTGTATTGTGGTTCCTGGCTGCTGGTAACAGAACTGAAACCAGCGTCCTATTTTGTGCATGACATTAAAACAATAGGTAAAAAAGTTGTTATCATGTGGCTGGTATATAATTAGTGACCTAGCAGCCATAAGTTCCTGACTGATCATGCCAACAAATCTGAGAGATGTCCTAGAGTGCAGGCACAGTTTAATGTCTAAGACTATTGGCATGCAGACAGTGTACACACTGACTGAAAAAAATGAAGTGGTGTCAAGAATGATTTGGCTGTATTAATTCTGAGTATGTCCTTTCTGCCCTGGGATTTTAGTTTTAAATGCAATATAGTTTGAAAGGACTTTTTAGCTTTCAATAACATATTCCAGTAAGAGGAAAGGTATAGCATACTGACAATCTGTGTTTGTACTTTGAAAAAAGATTGCCAAAAATCTATTTTGTGTTTTGAAGACATAATTCAAGGAATTTGAATTTTATTACTGAATCCTGAAGATAACAAGAAAAAGCATTATCTTTGCACTGACTGATTATTAACAAAATCAGGATGTTGCCATGTATCAAGATTTTGGACAAGTTTTCATAATGACTGAGATCACAGATATACTGAAAGGCACAGTTTGTCCCAGCTATCATGGAGCATGTTCTTTATGTTTGCATTTTAAAGAAATGTTCTTTTTCTCTGAAAAAAATTACAAAGCTCCTTCTTCCTAATGTCCAGAAGTAAAGGATTTATGAGACTACCTTTCAGGACAATGAGCTGCTTTGTCCTATGCTTGTTGATGTAGGACTGACATAATCACAGAAATAAATTTGGTGGTTTTATTTGATTCAGAGCTAGGGATTTTGCTTCAGAAGCTGAGATGAAATCTTCTGGCTAGTACTCTCCAAGGATAAAATATCTTTATATTGAAAGCATGGCCATTTATTTTTACATAGATATGAAACCATTGTGCAATAAGAGGAGTAATATTTCACTGAAAGCCCTTTTTATTACATGCTGTTACTCTGTTGTTTGTGTTTATGTATATTAATTTTTACCACATTCAGATTAGAATAACAACTTTGGGACAGTGAATTTGTCTGCTTATATTTTTCCAAATGGCAACAGAAGTAAACCTCAGAGTAATTTGGATGCCATCAGCTGTCTTCAATAAATGTGGCTTAGAGTTATCATGGCATGCCATACTTCGAAAAACCAGGACATGGATGGTCCAATTAAATGTTCACTTTTTGAAGACTAAGATGATTATTCCAATTTCCAGTTCTTAGAAAACCTCAAGACAATTGCTTTCCTTAGCTCTGAGTCGTGTCTTCATTCATCTTGTATCAGTATTTCCACTTGTTTTGTCAATTCCATTAGGAGTATTATCCACCTAAAGGGTATCTTTGCTCAAATTAACCAAAGATTTATGAAAAGCCAAAGGGATAGTTTAAGGCTGTGTCATGGAATTTGACTCTAGCTGAGAAATCCTCTAAATTTTGATACTTTATTTCCTTCTTGTCAAAATAAAGAAGAACAAAATGGCTTGTCATCTTACAAAAAGTGTCATCCCTTCCCCCTCCCCCCCATCCAAACTCCCTGCAGGGGGTGTAAAAAAAAAAAAAAAAGAAAAAATTAATTAATATTATTTTATTTCATAATCTGGATTAAAAAGCCAAGCAATGTTCTCTAATGTCTCATTGTAAAGCTGGCAAATAGTACCAAGCATGAGTCTTTAATGATTAGGATGTTTTCTCACCTGGTGTAAACCAGTACTACCCTATTGATGGAGCCCAAATCTTTTTAGTACGTGACTGATTGATTCTGTGGACTTAACTTCTGAGAATGATGATTTATTTCACATGAACCACTGAACTCTGTTCTTCTGCAAACAATTTTGGATTGCTGCTGACCTCGGTCTGAGTCAGTAACCAAGAATGAAATGTTCCAGTTCCCCTTCTCACCCTAGGACCCTTGCATTCCTCTCTTCTTTGAGTAGCATGAAGCTAGACATAGGAGTAAGTACTTTTACAAATACCAATATTTGCACATCAAATGGCAGTGAAAACAGGCCTATATATATATTCCTTTGCATAGGTGGGTTTAAAGAGAAAATTATAATCCGTGTAGTACACAGTGACCTTAAAGCCACTGTGTGTTAAAAGTATAAATATATGTGTTTAATATATGAAGCACATATGATATTATTTAAATTTNNNTATTAATTCAATATGATACCTTAGGGGATTAAAAATGTTTCCTTTCACAGAATAGTCTCAAGCATTCTCTTGTCTGTCCAGAAAATTTTATCTTTGGGGGTTTTTCAGTATTTGAGGGTGTCTCATTTGATCTTAAAAATATGCCTTGTTTCTATATTAGCATCAGAGCAGGACTATGTGGAAAATTAACTGGATTTTTTGAGTATTTTTTGAGTATCCATATAGGGGAACACTTTTTGGTTAACTGAGCCATGAAATCTGAAACACTACATTGTGTAGGAACATGTCAGAAAAATCCTGCATGCACAGAATAGAAATCATCATGAGAAATAGGTGAATTGTGTGGTCACGGGTCTCTGACTTCATTTCTCCCCACAAACTCACCTCTCATCTAGAGTGTACTCCCATTAAAAACAATTATATAACTGAAAGAAAAGCAAAGGAAGCTTATTCTGTGGGAGAAGCCACTGATGTGCCACGCCTCCTCTCTCTCAAAGTCATCCACTCTTGACCTGCGGACAAATGTTAATCAGTCACCTAAAAATAATTTGCTTCTTCTGGCTATTCAGCATCTGGCAACTACAAGGAGTAGCTGGAACACTTTTGTTAATACCTCTTCCACGTGTTTCCTGACTATTTTTCCAAAGCAGCTTAGTTATATGCGATGAGCTCTAATTTCCTGATGCCAGTGACTGCCAGTGTTGTTAGGGGTAATTGCACAACCATGTTACTTTGTCCAGCCACATCATCTGTGTTAGCTTCCTGCAATTCCTTGAGAATGACTGGTGCAAAATGATGACAGAGGAGCATTGCATGTTCATAATGCATGTCAAAGAAAACATAGGGTTGGGGGAGAATAGATTACCCTGCTATTTAAACAACTCTTTGCTTTTAAGTAGTGAGTTTGCACAAAGCTATGATCAGACTAGACATTTTTACAAAGCTGAATAGAAGTCCAGTTTGTAACAAGTCTAGGTGAACCTCTGTTATCTTCAATTTAGCAACTGTGGGTAATGTCGAAAATTACTGGGTGGATCAAAAGTGATTGATATCCTGCATCCCTGTCACAGTGTACAGTTGATTCTGAAGTCCCTGCTGTCATATCTTAACATCTACTCTTCCCTGTGAATTAGAGGTTAAAACTAGTGGAATTATGTCTAGTTGCAGTCTTAACCCAATTTAATTTGTTATTCAGACATGATTTTAACTGTGTTTCAGGCACTGACAGATCAGGTTAGTGATTTGTCTTCTGGGTCTACAAAGCACCTGCTTTGTGGAAGAGCTTGTGAGCAGAACTGTAATAATATAATTTGGGCTAGAGCTGCGACAGAAACAGCAAAGTCACACAGCAAAGTGCAGCCACTTTGGAGTCTGAAATTAATTACTTGTGCCCTTTTAAAATGATGACATTTTGCCTTCTGACTTTCCCTGAAATGTCTTTGCTCATCTATAAAACAAATAAATAAATAAATAAATCAATCACAATTCACAAGAGCTTTAGGAGTTAAAAAAAACCCATACTAACAAAAAAAGGCCACTTCTCCATTATCATTTAACACACTGAGCTGACCATTTTGAGGGAGTGAATGACTTCATAAGTATGTCTGTGGAGGTACCTGACTGCAAAGAGAGGACATCTGTGCCATTTAGAGGCAAGAGGAAAAAGTAGGCTTTTAGTGTCCACTCATCTTTTGTAATTCTAGGTGAGTCATCATATTGTAATCTCAGGGAATAGTGTATGTTATATTCTGAACTGGTAAATTAGAAATTCATGCAGTCATTGATGTTCTTATTTTTGTAACAGTCTTTAGTAAGATTATCTTAGTGACAGCAAAGTAAAAAAATCAGTAGGTATGGTTAGCTTCTACTAATCTAGCATAGAGAAGTTGGCTGAAGAGATGACTGGTGTACTTGAAACAGGCATTAGTGTGATCATTGTGTTTTGTACAATGTGCAGGTGCTTTGACAGTGCTGCTTAGTGTTCTGATTTACATACCAGTACTGTTTTGTATCAAAGCAATACTACAGGCCAAAATCAAGGTAAATGAAAACTCCTCCAAGTGGTTGCAGGTGAAGAACAGTCTGATTTTTTTTTCTAATCTCCATGCAAGATATTTTAAAGACACTCACAAGACTGAAACAAGTGCTTATTTTTAGCAACAGTATAAGTGGAGATAATACAATGATCAGCAGACTGTTAAATTGAGAGGATGAGGCAGCTAATGGACTGATCATGATCATGTGATAAGCAAGGCCATTCAGACATTTTCAAATGAAAGTTTATAATCTGGGAACAAAGAAAGATGGACACTGCTGCAGAACATGGGTTTTGATCTGGAGCGATCTGGAGAGGTGCCTGTGCAGACATTTCAGCAGCAACTCTGCAGAGATCAGGAACTGGCCTGTACAGAACAGCAGGAGCAGGAAGACAGCTTCTGTGACAGTGCTGCTGGACTATGGTATTCAGCAGTAAGACTGTTTTGCAAAAGGAAGAATGAGAAACTGGCAACATAACAGAAGAGACACATAAAGTAATTTGAAGGCTGAAGAATATGCCCTGCAGGTGAAAACAAGAGTGTCTAGGAGATTTTGTTACAGGGCATCTTCATAGGCCGTGCATGCCAACTGTAAAAAGGCACAGACAAGGAAGGCAGCACAATGAAGACTTAGCAGCCAATTGTGTAAATTCAGAGGAACGACTTGTTACTGAAGTACATAACCTACATGGCAAACAAGGAGCTGGATTTACTATCCTTTGTACTCTTCAGATCAAAATCCAATGTCTTTCTGTTGACAGGTTCATGAGTTTAGTAGGGGGGCAATTGAAAGAAATTTAATCACATGTGATACACTATAGGGAACACCACATAACCTAATAGTCCCTTTAGGCCTTACACTTTGTGAATAGAGTGTGGATTTTTCCCACTAGCTAGCAGCAGTGGAAGAGGAATGATCAAATCTAATAATGTCTTTTTAGAAGCCTTAACTTCTTATTTCATACCACCTGAAATAATAATTTAACCAGTAATGGAAAATGGAGTCCAGGAGACCTGTGTTATTTCTGGTTTCAAGTGTGATTTTCACCATCTTATTTTCCATTGATTACACTAATGGTACTAACGAGCTATCCTGCCACATATTTTTGAAAGAGTTCACAATTCACGAGAACTTTTCAAATTTTAGAACATTGCTATTGTTTGTTCTGTAAGATTGTATTCATTAGAGTAAGAAAAAAAGAAATTACTTTGCAAACAGACAACCAGCTAGTACTATATCTTATAATTTGTGGCCTCAAGTAGGAAAGCAATCAGCAAGAACAATTCTAAGGCAGACTGACAGCAAAATATTATTGGACATTACTATTTGAAGAGATACTTTTTATGCATATAGTGAGCATTGCAGTGATTTCTGGAATTGGTGGTAATTAATCTTATTGACAATGCAAGAAGACAGGAAAGAAATTAAAGAAATTATATTTCTGCAGATAGATGCACCAAGTGGAGACTGTCAATTAAGCTCTTCTAGAACACATCAGTCCTAGGACTTGATTCTGGGATTGTTGTATGGTACACATGCCCTTCTGTCTCATGACTGTTTGGAAAAATGCAACAAAGGTTGTATACTTTAGGAGTGTTTCTTGGTGCATATATTTAAAAAGCCAGATGAAGAATCAGATTAGCAATCTTAAACATAGACCTGAGCCTGAAAATTTCTACATCTGATTCAATTTAAGCATGTGATGATAAAATTTAGCCTATGAAAGATTTGCATGACTTGTTTTTATATATGTCTATCTATTCAGTACACACACCTGCAAATATAGATATGCATGCTCCAAAAAAAGAGGAAAATTTAATAAAAATGAAGTATCCATCAATCTGTACAAAATAAAATTCATGTTCAGCATGGCACTGGTTTATGTAGATCAGTTACTGTATATGGAATTTACCTGCAGTGCTATTGTGGGTGTACATAAGACCTATATGTCAGGTGGGGTTTTCCTCAATTGTCTGGGGAAGTGTCTGTGTGAACAGATATAAAATGGTGATCTGAAAGCTTGATAGCAGCAGTATAAAAACATGTTTTTTAAAAATGTTAGGAATGTTTCTTGGTCTGATATTCTGGTACATTCCATGCTACTGATTCAAAGAAATGCAAACAAACAAGAACCCCCACCATGCAATTACTTACCTTACTACCTAAGCAAAGTTAAATGGTTTCTAAGTTATGTGTTGTTCTATCTTAAGTGTTAAGAAAAATGAAAGAAAAATGTATATAAATAACAATAAAAGAAATTTAAATATGTATGTCTGTTACATATTTCAAAATGTGATTCAGTACACCATAGGCGATATCATCTGGCACAACTATGGCTTCTCTGTGAACTTTTTTTTTCCATTTGATTTTCTATACTAAAAATGTCAGGTCCTGTTTTATGTTTATTGCCTTTGGCAGCTTTTGCAGAAAATCTGCCAGATAACAATATTTGTATCCAAAACTTGTGATGCTCTTTTCTTATCATTCTCAAGGACTGACAAAAAGGGATGAAGGGTTGGGCTCCCACTCAGTGAATCCACATATGTTTTGCATGCACATGAATTATATCTAAGTCAGGGGCTTAATTGGGGTAGGGATGTAAGGTATGTCTGCAAGCATTCTATAGCACTTCAAGCAGACATACAGACAGCTTTCATGTTGTGAATTTGGTTTTAGCACCACTATGACCATTCCAGTATATGCTGCATATATATGCTATGTACTATTGTATGGTCTTGAGTTAGTTTTGCCATAACTGTGCCAGTGGAATCCAGTTCTGTGATTTTAATGGGTTTCATAAGTTTTGGTGTTTGCAGCAATATCAGTTTGAGGTTGTGAAAGATTCACAGATTTACAACTGTGCACTCCGCAGTCTTTGTATTGAGTGCTACCGACAGCACTGTGTAGATGGAGTGCTGATATCTGAAGACCAAAGATCCCCAAAATTATTAAAGATATAACATACACTGTCTTCTGGTAGCTTTATGCATCTTAAGGCATCTAGATATGTTTAGTGTCATGTTCCAGAAACAAAAGGCCATTGCAAACACATACAGGTGCTGGTCTCCTCAGTGTTCCAATGATTAATTGACTAATTATTTTGTTGAAAACCTACTTATTCTATGGCTGAGACTTCAAAGGAATGGGGGCTTCTTTACTCAGTGGGTGGTCCAATTTCTGTTTGTTTATCCATAATTTTCAAATGGAAAATGCAAAAAACTCTCAAAGGTTCAAGGACAGAAACCTAAATTTCCTTCTTCCTATATGAGTCTCAATAAATCTTGATTGTTTGTTTTTGTCTCATTCTTGCAGAGTTTCTGTAGAGAGTTGGAAAGGTTTTCTTTTTGTTGCCAAGACATGCGGGTTTGCAATCTATTACGCACAAAAAAGGAACTAACTCTTCAGAACTGAATCAAATAATGCAGGACTGAGCAGATTTATCTCTAGAAATGACGCTAGATACTTAGAAATAGACAACTCTATCTCCAAAAGCTCCAGTCTTTCTTGTTTTACCCTGCATAAGTTTACTCAATGAGTGGGTAAAATGGTACCCAGTGGCAGAATAATAAATTCATTTTCTTTGTTTTGGATTTGTGTATTGATGAATGTACTGTATTTAAAATTAAACTGGATTTATTTGTAACGATCAAATAAATAACAGAGGTATGATACTGATTATTATGAATACATAACAGCCACCTCTCATCAGACTTTTAAAATAAGAACTAATATGTCTCCAGATCTCCCCTGGGTGTATAACTTAATTGTTGTGTAAGAGGTGGTAAGTTTAAATTTAAAATAAATTTTAAAAATAAGATTGCACAAGAAACAGTTTTTCTTCCTCCAGTTTCATTATAATTGACAACAGACCACATACCTTCCATTGCCTGCAGCCTACCATGAAAATATTTTTGAAAAAAAGCTCCTCTTTTATAAATTGTTGGTAAGAGAATGTCTATAGGAAATCTAGTGTCATAGACGAGAATTAGACTGGGTAAAATCACATGAAGCATTATATAATTTAGATGTTATACTGTTCAGACAGTCACCTCTTTCTCTCCCTTTGAGACAGAAGTATTTTGAAAGAGCTATTTTAAATTCCAAAATCTATGCTTTGCCTTTGCTCTGGCTTTTATATCCTGTCCTTTGTGTGTGTGTGAGAGAGAGATTACTTAATTAATTGTAAAGAAAACACCCTTTAGGGATTAGACTAAACCATATTTTTGGCAAGCACTGAGAGAGGGCATTTCAGATGTCATCCAGTGACATTCATAATGAAGCTTTTGCTGGTCTTAGATGTCATCTACTCTGCTCCCAAACATGAATAATATTACAACAAAAGTAGACCACACCTGTGTCACAAGACAGACAATTAAATAAAGAGACAATCTGGCTAAGCCCTGAAACTGTGTGAAATATGAAAAGCTTTTGTATAAGCTCTGGGGAGGGAAAATCTTTTTCTGGTATATGTATCATTTTTGCTAAGAGAGCTTGCCAGGATAGTTTGATTAGTAAAACTTCTCTAGGGTAGGCAAGGCCAGTAGGTTGGGCTCTGTGCTCTTGTCTTAGCTCAAAGTGTACAGAGGGTAATTAGGGTTGCAAAGTGGTATTGCTACATTGGCTTGGTGCTGCCTTCAACTCAATGAAAGCTGTGTCTCAAAAGGATTTACTAATGGACACAAGACTGGTCTGATGTTCCAATACTGCTTATATTTTGTGCCTCTGCTCTCTCTCTTTGCAACACTGAATGGTGTTAACCTGTGGCAATGTTCCTCTAGATACATGTGATCACTTGCCACATCCATGATATCCTCTTTTAGACTTGTATCTGTTCTTGGCCAAGTTATCTCATTTCACATATCAATGTTTCAGCAGTGTAGTGGATTTCCTGTCTTGGAAATTGAATTTTCCAACATTGAACAGCATGATTGATCTCATTTTGATTGAGATGACTTGCCATTAAACACTTAATGGAGACCACTTGGTTTTTCAGCAAAAGTTGGCTCCTTTTCTGGTTGTGAGTGGGGAAATGAATCACAGAATGTCAGGGGTTATAAGGGACCTAGAAGATCATCTAGTCCAACCCTCCTGCCATAGCAGGATCACCTAGACCAGGTCACCCAGGTACAGATCCAGGTGGGTCTTAAGTGTCTCCAGAGATGGTATTGTGACATTGTGCATTCCAGCCCTATAGTTGCAGTTGAATAGTTCACAGAAGCTCTTTGGTTTACTTACCATGGTTTGGCTGTCCTTTTCTGCACATAAGGCCACATGAAAGACTGTGTTGAGAAGCCTAGTTCCAGCTATGGATGCACTGGAATGATTTAAAGAATGTGAGGAGATGAAAAACTAACTTACTCTGACTACAGTTACTTCTGTTCATACAGGGATCATGTATGGATTAAGAGAGTCTTTATACCAAAATCAGTGCATAGGAAGGAGAAAAATAGAGTTTGAAATTAAGATAGAACTGATGCATGAAGATTCAAGACAATTATGTAGTTTAATAGCTTTTCTGCTTTTTAGCCTTTGTATATGGGTTACAGTTAACCCAACTGCCAAGATGCATGCTCAGCTTTAAGGACTTATGTTGTCCTACTGACATGGAGTATTTGTGCAGCTGAAGCTGAGCCTGTTCCTAAGGCTTTGCTAGACCATGGCTTTACTGGATTATCTGTCCACTGAGGAATCACAGGGCTTTCCAGTTTAGCACTCAGACCCCCACTCATAAGGAGTTAGCTTTATATGCAATGGCATTGTGTTAGCTTAGGTAACTCCTATCCTGTCCTTCTGTCCAGTTGTGGAAGAGCTTTTGTATCTTTCCACTGCTCCTTCAGTTGAGCATCTACAACTGTTTGGGAAGCTGCCTGGGAAACTGGATCACTGAAATGATCCAGGGGAAAAATAACACTCCAGAATGAGAGCTTCTTCACACCTCTGTTTGCCCTGTAAAGCCAGCACACTAATGCCCACATAGCTCCTTAAAGCCACATATAAAATAACAAAAAATATATTAAAAAAATGTTTTAAAGTTTATTTGTCAGTAGAACTGCCTCTAAGGCTGCTGAAAGAGACTACACCTACACTGCAGTGAGAAGCATTTGTAATCATACTCCAAAGGTGACACCTATAGCCTTTCGACCCTGAGGATGCGTTTGACCCATTTCCTTTAACAGAGAGAAAGCTCTTCTACCCTTCTTTCTTCTGATTTAAGAACAGCTCAACCTGCACCCAAGAGTGTTGGGCTTAAATTCTCTGGTTATTAGTTTTTCTGCCCTGCATTTCTTTTGTTTAAGCATAGAAGGCGCTCTTACACTGCCGTCGGCAGCTCTTAAAAACTTCCTACAGCTGAATATTGCTTTCACTCTTGGTTTTGCTCGGATAATGCAGTAAATGGTCCTACCTTAGGACATAAACCAAAGCTGATGACAAATAAGCAAACTTATTAATCTGTATTTCTGCAAAGGTAAATACCTTTCTGCAAAGGTAAATAAATTTATTTACATTTAAGAAAAGAAAAAGTTCATTGAGACAAACCATGGTAAAAAGCTGTGAGTAGCTACAAACCATAATGTTTTATCCATGTAAGATCTCTTTCACAGATTGGTCTGATGCTTTGAGCTTTGCACAGGTCTAACCCAAAGGCAAAGCTGCCTTTCCTAAGCAGACCTCACAGGTGCAGGTGTTTCAGAATAGATTTTTTATTGTATGAAATCTTGCAATCAGTTCAAGTAGGCTATGTTTTGAACTGTCCATATTGGATACTTGCACTGGTTTGAATTGTTTGAAAGTGTTTGATAAGCAAATAATAATGTAATGCAATATGTACATATTGATGTATATGCACATGTATACACAAACAAGTACATATACATGTATGTATAGGTACATGTATACTGAAATGTAATCCTTACACTCATGATGAGAGAAGTAAAAAGTGGGTTAGAGCTAGTTTTGACTTGTAGCAAATCTTGATTTGCTCTTAAATTAAGTGGTTTAGAAAAGCAAGTGATAATGCACCTCCTGCTCTGCTTCCTGCTCTCCTGGAACACATCCTGAATATCTCTGGAGATCAGGACTGATCCTTCAGTGAGATTACACCACTGGAAGATGTAGCTAGGGGCTGAATAACAAAACCAGTCCCTTTCTTGTTGAAGCAGAAAGACCTCTTCTCTTCCTCTTCTCTTCTTTCTCTTCTCTTTTCTCTTCCTCTTTTCTCTTCTACTTATTTGCCTAGTGACTCCCTTCAACTCTATGTTTTACTTCTATTATGCATTTTATCTCTTGGGTTTGTAACACTTACTTAGTTGGACTACAATTTTCCCCTCTGTCACTATGATGCTCCTTGTCTTTTCTTGACCTGAGCTAAATAGATATATTTTGAACTTGGTTTGTTTTCCTAGATCCTTTGGTCCTAAGTCACACAGAGTCTGCACAGGACAAAGATAAGTGACGTTTTGTGTGCAAAAAATGTCTTTAAAAGATCATTGAAAAATATTTTGCTCTTTTGTCATCATTTCTGTGTAGGAGCTTTAGGCCTGAGTCTGACTAGATTTTTCCCTCATTGGTCCCTTATTCCCAGGGACTTCAAAAAAGGGTTTGCCATTTTACTTTGCAGGCTTCACCTCTGGTTTCTTTTAGAACTACATCTGAGGGTAAGATTGTGTCTAATAACCTGTCCAAATGGGGAAAAATCTGAATATCTATGGGACTTGGCTCAGAGAACTGTCATAAATAGAACTGTCATCAATAGAAGTGTAATTCAGGTAATTCAATAATTCACACTAGCAGGTTATATCACTAAACTTAAAAAGCTGCCAGACAATTACTGGAAAATGAATTAAATGTCATTTTACCTTTCCTTAGTTTGTCACTGTTTTTTTTTATCAGAGATATTAGGTTTAGCATATTCATTACTCAACAGTCCCTTGATAATTAAAAGGACATGCTCAGGTATACCAAACTTTTCTGGTTTGCTTTCTTTATTCTTTAGAAAAGTAAGAATCTAATGTACAAATGAGAATCTTGGAACATATAAAGTACATGCACCTATTTGGATCATCAAATCTTTTTCTATGTATTGGAGCTTGTGAAAAGAAAGTGCTGTATAAGCAAATAACCAGTTGAACAAGTATTCAGAGATAAGCTGGCTGTGAAATTAATACGGATCTATCTAAATGAGGAGGATAAAATGATATGAGAGAAAAAAAACTAAACCACAGAAACCCACTGTTGTTATTACACATGACAATGAGAAGCATCACAAAGGAGCTCTTGCACTATTATTCTGAGAAGACATTGAACTAAATCCAAATGGGCCTCACTCCTTCCACTGCATCGAGGCAGGTTTCTTGTATATTTTTCAGTGTCATAAAGTGGGGAAACTATAAACATAGGTATAACCTCTTGCACTGTAACAAACCTCCAGGGTATAACAAGAAACAAAACCTTAGTATAACTTGGGGGAATAAAAAAAAAAAAAAAAAAAGTTTTAAATATTATTTTCTTGTTGTGTATTTTCAAATGTTTTCAGTTTAACTTACTCTTCATCCTCCCAAAATATAGGATGAAAGCACATTTCTTAATAAAGCCAGAAGCCCCACACAGTCATACTTGTTCATATGACTCCAAGAGCTGGTGTTATCACAGAAAATGAGCAACATCATGAGATTTAAAACAGCATTTACAAAGCTTGGTCACACTGGGTAATGTGATGTGATCTTGTCACATAGATAAGTAGCTGCTGAGTGCAGAAGAAGCTGCCTGGATGTCAGAATCATCCACTTTTTACTGCTTTAAAATGTTTTTAAAAGCTTCTTTTCTCTAAGAACATGCATTTGTGCCGTGTGCTTAATTTCACTCTAGATGCCAACAGTGCTTTGATGATACATTCGTTTTGCTCAATTGTCCATAAAGAATACTTTTAACTTGAGGTGTTGATTTTTCTCATGCAACATATTTTTAAATGTTATTCTAAAGACCAGGAAGGAAATTTTTAAAAGGCACAAGTGGTAGTTAAGGACCTCACGATCAATGCAAAAACTGTGAAAACTACGTTTGCAACTGCAATTTAGGTTTTTGGAAACTTCTGCAGAGGTTGTAAACCTTCCATAGTTTCTGGCAACAGTCAGGTCAGTCTCATTTGTTGCCATTTTTATTTGTTTCACCCTATCTCCCAGCCTAAAGAGAAGGTTAAACACTGTATATTCTTTGGGTATCCTTATAAATACCAAAACCCAGCAAGGTAGCACAGGACAGTTGTGCACACTGTTACTGATGTGTGTTGTAAAACATTGTGTGAGCTTGTTGTTCAAGGAGATATTTACATACTCCCGTTGGACATATGCTTGTGGACCCTGAATTACAATCCCGTAATATGGAGGAGGTTGTGGGCCATGGAGACAGATACTAATGTTTTCCAACAACCTCTGACAAAAGTATTCTGAGTTTTCTAATAGTTCTCTACTACTCTGTGTTTGCAACTGAAAAGAAGATGATCTATACAAGTGCTGCACTCCTATAGATTTCACAAGCACAAAGCTTTAATGTTCATTAGAGGTCCTGGCTTTATCCATCTTCACCTGTCTGGCTTGAAGGGGAATATGACTGTCCCAGTGCTGTGGGGATATAAGCACATTGATTTACTGGCTCAATTTCAGAACTGTCTCTGTGCTCAACACCTGATTTGCTTCTTCATCTCATGTTGTGTCTTCTGCATGTTCATAGCACATGATGTTGCAGACCTGTTTTTCTTGCTGCATCCTGATGAAGTAAATGCCTAAAGAATTATTGTCTTAATAACCTTGGACATTGCTAGATAAGGAAAATAACCTGCATCCAACTAAGAAACTTCTTTTTTCTTTTTTTTTTTCTTTTTTTTTTTTTCCCCCTTCATGTTCAGTGCCTGGCAAGGACACTACCCTCTGGGAGGCTTTCACATGCTTTGGACAGCAAGGGTAGGAGAATTGTTTCACTCTTCAGCTGTGTGTCTATTTGTGCTCTTTACAATGGACGGGACAATGAATAGGACCCAGCTGTATTTTCATACAAGGGACAGCTGAAAAGGTTTGGCCTCCCAGGATGCCAAAGCTGAGTTCTGTTGAGGCAAATGCTGCCTGCAGTGCTAGTGTGGAGGGCAAGCATTTGGCTCCAGACAGGCGGCACAGGTTAATGTGAATAAAACATCCTGAAGTGCTATGGGAAGTTCTGCTCAGCAGCAGGGAGGTAATGGCAGTCATCACTGACCTATAAACAGGATGAGGGAGCAGCAGCAGCAAAGTGGAGAGACAGTCACTGGCGCTGCATTGACAGGCAGACACATAAACAAAGCGATGGAGGAAGCTCTGTTTATAGCTGGAAAAGAAACCCCAAACTATAGGATGCAAATAGTGGACATACATGGCTATAAATAACTACAAAAGCATAATGTGTCTTAAAAGATGTACTTGTGCCAAAAAGACTCCATGTAACATGGATTGCATACACTTTTTTTTTTTTATGTAAGTGGTGTGCTTATTTTTCACATATTAGTATGCACTTCTTTTTTTTTCACTTATTATGCTTTAATGGACTTTTTAAACAGGGAGGAGAAAATTTGCATGAATCAAATAATAAACTTGTGGTCTTTTATAAAAATGAAGAGGCTAAAAAAAATTGTGAGGCTGACAGACTTTTCAGGCAGCTGCCTAAGAGACCCAGTAGCCAGTAGCTTGGTGTTTGAGTATGAAATTGTATTTTATTAGATTAATATAATACATTGGAAGTCAAATCATAAGGAGAATGTAAACAATATTTTGTTGAGCTCTTGTTTGTGTTCTCAAGGTTTGGGGATATTAATCAGAAGTGAGAGTGTCAATTCCTAGTCATTATTTTATCAGAGGTAATGTGGATGAGAAACAATCATTATGCAGTCACTCCCAGATTCAGGTAGAGATCTTTCTATCGTTGCATGTAAGTAGCTAAGATCCTTCACCTGAAGCTTTTGATGGACTACCAAATAGATCTCATATAGATCTTTTTTTATTCAGTTCTGTGGGTTTTTGCATTAGTTGTGGTAGTTATGAAAGAACCAGAATAGGTCAAGATACAGATAGTTTTCTTCTGAGATGGAAGTGATGAGATAGATGATCTATCATTTTGAGATAGATTTTTCACCACCCAACCCACCTAATGTGGAATTACCCTTATAGACTCTAGCAGGCGGCACTTTACAACTTCCAAATCTCCTGAACTGAGGGATTTCCTGGGTTGATGAAAAAAGTAGGGGGAAATCACTGACTCCAGAAAATCTGACAGTGACTACATATAAACTCAGTTATTTTATATAACTGTGCTGAATATATTCACGATTAATTGGTTGCATCCTTCCTGCTCCTTTGGTCAGCAGTGACTTGATTTTTTATTATTTTTTTTAACATGTTATTCATGTATATATATTGCTCTGACAGCAGAAAATTGTACTCTGTGATTATCTCTTCTCTGATTTATTTCTCTAATAATGCAGTATTTTTTTATCTACAGTTTATTGTCTATTCTCAAAAGCCAAAGCTCAAACCACAATGACTTTGTTAGATGTATCTTGCTACAAAAGAGGCTAATGTTATTCTGAACTTCATTAGTATTGCCAGCAGGCTGAGAGAGACAAACCTTCCCCTCTACTCAGTACTGTTGAGTCCACGCTTGGAGTGCTGGGTCCAGTTCTGGACTCCTCAGTACAACAAAAAACATGGACATACTGGAGAGTCTAGTGAAGAGCCACAAATATGATTAGGGATGGGTGCTTTCTATTAGGAGAGCTGGGACTGCCAAGCCTAGAGGCAGGCTTAAAGGGATCTTACTGATGTATATAAATAACTGTAGGATGATGTAAAGTTCATTAAGCCTGTTGTCTGTTTTGGGGTTTTTTTTTGCCTAGTGACAGGAAAAAAACCCAACAGGCACAAAGTGAAACATAAATACACAGGATACAATTAAAAAGCTGTTGTACACAGTACAGCTGGGGATGACCCTGCTTGATCAAGGAGGTTGGACCAGATGACCATCAAAAGTCCCTTCTAACCTCAACCATCTTGTGATTTTGTGATTCTGTCTTCAGAAAGGCTTAAGGAACCAGTGAATGAAACCAATATTTTGTGTTTTCAGTGAGATAAGCTAATAGTAATATTAAAAAATATTGAAAAATTAATTCAATTTGAAAACAGCTTGAATCAATAATTAGTTCCCAAAGAAAAACTTCCTTCCTTCCTTCCTTCCTTCCTTCCTTCCTTCCTTCCTTCCTTCCTTCCCTCCCTCCTCCCCTCCCTCCTTCCCTCCCCCCCTACTTCTCGCCCTCCGCCCTTCCCCTCC
>JANHGL010014383.1:0-41756 GCA_024611195.1 Ceyx melanurus
CTGGGGAGGAGTCGGCGGAGGGGGGTTTCGGGTGAGGAGGGAACGCGGGAGGTTTGAAGCCCCCGCCCCGGGGCGGGCCTGGGTTGTGGAGGGGGTCCCCTCACGGCTCCCTGAGGGTTTTGAGGGGATCCCCCGGTTCGCGGGGCACCGTCCTGGCCTGGAGAGTCTCCTGTAGCCCCTGCGGCTGGTTTCGGGAGGGGTCTTTTGTGTTCTGGGGTCACTCCCTGGCCGAGGGTCTGTTTTAAGTGGCTCTGTGCTGGTCTGAGAGGCTCTTTTTGGTCTGAGGAGCTGGTTCGAGGGGCCCCTTCCCTGTCTGGGGAGATTTTGTGTCCTATGGGGCTCTTGTGGTGAATCCTTCTGGGCCTGCGGGGCTCCCTTGGCCTGAGGAGTAAGTTTGGGTTGGGAAGCTCTCTCTCCTCTCTGCTGGGATGGGGTTCGCTTGGAGTTTGACTCCCCAGATCTGTGTTGCTGGTTTGTGTGGCTCCCCCCTCGGCTCTGGAGCTGGTGGACCCCAAAGAGGGTTTAAGGGAAGGAGCCTGTGATCTACCTGGGCTTGGGGACAGTGTTCGTGAGAGGTCACTGCCTGTAGCAATGCAACAGTGGGAGGATGAGGAGACTGCAAAGAGATTGGTGGGGTGAGTGGGGTGTGTGTGTGTCCCACGTGTACCTGGGGGCGTTTGGAGGGCTCCTCCGAAGCTGTTTTTTTCTGGGATCTGTGCTGAAAAATGGAGGGGGAAAGGCTGGGAGCAGTGTTGGGGGGTGGGATCTTTCTGAGGCTGGAGGGGAGCTGGAAAGGAAGGGTGTCCAGGATGTGGTGGTTTTCCTGGGGTTGGAGTGGGGGCAGGGTTGTGAATACTGAGCTGGTTTCTCTAAAGGGCTGCTCGGTGGGGCTTGGAGCTGCCCGGGCTGGAACCAGGGAGTTGGTGAAGTCTGGCTTGGCCAGGGCAGCGGCTCAAGAAAGTGCTGGTGGTGCTGAGAGTGACCCGCAGGAAGGCCTGAGATGGGGAGTGGTGCCCATGCTGAGGGAGGCTGGTTTGTGTAGGGTGTGAGGGGTTACTGTGAGCTGGAGGTCAGGGATGAGGAGCTCAGAGGAGGCTGCAGCCCAGGGGGTGCTGGGGGTGAAGGTAAAAGTGCCTCCCCCCAGCTGCTGTGATGGCTCCTGGGTGTGATTAGTCACGATCTGCTTTTTCTCTCGGGCAGCTGTGTGCCTGGTGGCTGCAGTGAGGAGGAGGAAGGCAGAAAGTTGGCTTTTCAAGGCTACTGTATAAATGGAAACTGGCTTCTAAACTCCCCAAGTGAACCAGGCGGGTTCTGACTCAGAACTGCGGTTAGTATTTAAAGAAGAAGAAAAAAAGATAAACCCACCACTAGCAGCAGCCAGAAAACTATCTCCATATGACTCAAAGTGTAGAACTCCTTGGATTTAATGCACTCAGCTGGTGGAAAGAAAAGACTGATGGGAGCAGAGGTAGGAGTGAGGATCTGTGTACGTATGGATGCCCAGCCAGGAGCTTCTGCCTTCTTACACAGGGTGATGTTTGGATGTAGCTCTCTCCTAAACAGAGTTGATAAACTTAAGGTTTAATTACCTACAGGTATCAGTCATCTCTTCCACACAGCAGAGCTCAGAGCTCAAACCTCTCCTGCTATCAGAGCTCAAACCTCTCCTGCTATCAGAGCTGAACTGTGATCACAGCCGATTCCCTTGCTCCTGCAGCTGGACTTTGCCCCGTGGAGGAATGCTGTGCTGGTTAACTGCTGGCAGCCTGGGAGGCAGAGAAAGGCAGGGTTCTGCTCCTCACTTGACCTGAAGGAAGACGACCCCCAGCTGAAAACGGGGCTCTTGCAAGCAGATCAGTTTTGTAGCTGGTGTGGGTTGTGTGTTTTGATTGTATCTGGGGAGGAGAAAACGTGGTCGGTGCTGCAGCATCACCCGGGGAGCTCTTGCCTGCTGGATTAGTGTGACAGCTTCTGTGCCTGATAGAGCTGGAGATTTAAACCAGCTCTGTCTAAACGTGGTAAAATAGATCTAATGCTTTGAGAATCTGGGCTAAAAGTTGCTCTTTTTCATCCTTTCGAGGGCTGGGTCAGGCTGGCACCGAGTTAGGCCGGTATCATAAGAGTGTAAAATAACTTTATGGTGGGAGTTGAGTCTGGGATCACCTCGAGGCTCATTTTGCCAGTTGTGAAGGGGTAAAGGAGCTTTGAATATCTTATCTTTTTTTCAGTTTGAGCACAAGATGCTGAGTTCTGTCTCTATTCAGGTCACTGTTCTGTGTACTTTTTTGTTACTTCTCGTTTCTCTCTGTTCTGTACTAAAAAGTTAAATTCTTTTTTGGTCTCTCACATTGAAAGTCTGTCTCTGCTCAAAACAATGGACTGTGGATTGTAACAATCGAGACTTTGTGGAGGTGCAGTGAAATTTATCAGTAGGCTTGGGTTTCAGTTGTCAGACTGAATTTAACTGTGGCAGGAGCGTGGAAAAGGAGCCAACTCTCCACGAAGTCATTTTTCCAGCAGAGGTACATGGCAAATTCAGATCAGTGAGATGAGTAAGATGCAAGTAATTCAGCTCTAGGACTTCTTGGACTAATATCCGTGTTGCTGCATGACTTGAAATTGCTTTTAAGTCCTGCTTGACTTGTTAATGGCTTTTTGGTGTTAGTGGTTTTTTGTTGCTCGTGTTTTTTTTTCTGGCACTTCATCTTAAAATGTGAAAATATTTAGTGTGAGTTGTTGGGGGAGCTGATGATCCATCAGGACCCTGGTTACAAAGACCAACAGTTGATACAGCTTAGAGAACAGCATTCTGGGTTTTTGGAATGAGTTATTTGTGTCACCTATATGTGAGTTGTTGTCTAAAGTAATTTTTGAGGGACTAGAAGGGGATAATAAACGTGTCTTTTTCTTAGCAAGGCCTTTTGGTTTTGGCCTCAACACTTTGAGTAACTAAACTTTTTGGGCATGGTATGTAAATACCATTCAAATGTGTCCTCTGAAGGGTTCTTAAAACCTAAATAGTGGGTGGGGAAAGTGATAACAAAAAAAATCCTGTGTCAGAACTGCATTTTCAGCTAGGAAGCAGGTTCTTTTTCACAGGAAAGAAGAGCTCTGAAGCATAAAGTGCTCCCACCCCTGGGCTCTCTCCGAAAGAGCTGCTGCAGAATCTTGGGGCTCCCTCTGCTCTGGGCATGGCTGCCCGTGGTGGATGCAGTGTTTGACCTCACCCAAGTCAGGGGTGACAGCTTAACTTTGGTGCTGTGCCCAGCTCAGTTTGGGGGGGGTGCCCAACTCAGTTTGTGGTCCTGCTGCAGGGTCGTTCTCTGGCCGAGTGGTCTCATACAGCACATTGGCCAAGTCTCTTTCCTGATGTGTCACTCTGAAGTGAAGACTCCTTCAATCTGGACTCATGGGGTGTTTTTTTCTCTTTCTAAGGCAGGTCTCTTTGCTGCTGGGGGTTCTAGTCCTGGGCCGGATGGTCTGTGTGGGAGCAGAAGGAAAGGGATGAGTCAGGCGAGGGCTGGGAGGGAGCCCCGCCGCGGGGGTGGGGAGGGTGGAACACTCCACATTTTTTGACCTCACCCCTCTCTAGGCACGTGTCGTTCTCAGCAAGCTTGCTGCAGAAAGTGCTGAAGAGTGTTTTTTCCAAGAATGATAGTTCCAGGGTTTCTTTTCTCTCTTAACAGAAAGTATTTTAGAGAAGGTCGTTGCTATGATTCCTCTGATTCTGTTCTAAGGCTCATTCTGAGGGCCTTGGTGGGTTCTTTCACTCTTGCTCCAGCTGAAACGGGATGTTTGCTGGTGCACGAGTAGAATGTGGGTCACTTGGTGGGGAACTGCAGGCAGGGAAGGTGAGATGTGCCACACAGGGTGTCAGGGAGAGCTGCAGTGTCCTCTCCAGGCAGCAGCTTTTCAGGGATCACGTTTTGTACAGTGAAGGGGCCCTGGTGCCCCTTTCCCACCAGCATTGACAGAACAGGGAAAATCAGCAGCTCATGACTTAACTTTGTGAATGTAGAACGTGGATTCCCACCTAGAGGAACAAAATGAGCTGAGAGGGGTTGAAAATACTGCTCTTCTAAGCACCAAAGTATTCCTCCAGTACTGCCTGACAAATTAGCGGGCTCTGCTGTGCATCCTGTGCACTGGCTTATTTTGAAAGGTGATCCCAGTGACCTTTCCAGAGGTATCCATGTTCTGCAGGCCGAGGTCTCTGCAGCTGTTGCAGGCTGTTTCTCTGTCCCAGCGGAGTTTTTCCTGGGGTGTTTGGAAAGAGGTGGTGGCACGAGGGATCCCTGACGCTGTGACGACTCGTTTGTCATCAGACCTGCCTCCCTCAGCTCCTGGAGGCTGGATGCAGCAGAGCTCAGGACCTGCCCTATTGAAGGAGCTAATTTGGGAGTCAGTGCAAGGAGAGGCAGCCACAGGAGAGAGAGTTGTAGGTGTGTTGGATTTTCACTTAAGCTGCTACCAAGTTAGGAACTCATTTAGCTGGCTTAATTAGTTAATCACCCTGATTTATTTATGCTAGTTAATACCACTGCCCCTTGCTTACATTTTAAGGATATTGTTGCTCCTATTTTGAAGAGCCCTCTTCTCTAATTGGCCTCATTAGGCTTTACCAAGCTCTGAGCAGGGCAGAAGGAGAGGTGGGCAGCTCACCGTGCCCAAACTCAGAGCTTCATTTAGTCCTGTGAGTAGGTGCAGAGCCTGTCACAGCTCACTACACTTGGTTGTAGAGATAGACATCTTGATTGATGATTATTCCCTGCTAATGAAGTTAAACAACACGAGGAGCTGGCTCCCAAGCTTATTTAGTTATTTTCAGATGCATGAGCAGTTGTGGCTTGGCTTGTTTGTTCTCCTGCCTCTGCTTTTCCTTCTCCTCCCCTGGTTCCTGCTGGAGCTGCTGTGCCTCACTCGCTGCCTCCATGGCTTGGATCCTGAGGCCAGCCACATCAAACATGTCGTCATGTTTTGGTTTCTCTCCATGTGCTATCTCACTTTCCAACTATAAACAGTTGAAGGGCAATTGGCCGGGTCCAATCCACGTTGTCCATGGACCTGGGTCACTGTTGATTGTCACTGGTCTGATAGTGCTCAGGTCTCTTGGCAGTTTGAGGTGCAAATTTGCCTGCTAACACAGGAAGGCATTTTAAAGTATTAACTTGGGGAGATGAGAAGCTGGGGACAATAGGGGTTGTTTTTCTTGCTTTTCATTTGTTTAATTAGAAGCCTGGCTTTTCTTTTTCAACTTTAGCAGTGGAGAGTCAGGGGAGGAAGGGAACGTGTCAGTCAGGAACCAACTTTCAAAAATAGGATTATGTGCTATGTAAACTTCTTATCCTTCTGGAAATCATTTTTCAGACTTAAATACAGTGCTTTACATTTTTAATCACTCCTTAGCTATTAGCTAATTAAATGCTTCAGTAATACTCCTTTGGGGAAGGTAGGATGGTGTCATTCCTGTTCTGCAGATGAGGTGAGTTACTGAAAGTGGCTTGGCCAAGGTCAGAGCACAAGCAGCTGCTGCTCTGAGAGCAGGAGTTGAGTTGGTGACTCCCCCTGCCATGCTTAATTTCCTGGAACATGTCATCTCCGTCTGTCCTTTCTTAATGGCTTGGTAAATCATTTTTACAAAAGACTTTTAAAACAATTAGGTTGAAATTCCCTCTTTGATTTGCTTGAGGGAGGAGAAGTGTAACCATCATGACCTGATTTGATACACCTCGCAGTGCAAACAGCTCTGGACGAGGCTCTTCCAAGCAAATTATTGGTGCTGAAAAGAAAAATGTTTAAAGGCTCTGTTGAAACAGGACACAAGAGCTTTTCCCCTCGTGTGCTCTGCAGGGCTGTGAGCCTCTGGTGCTCTGGATCCAAGTTCTGCTCTGCTGTTGACCACTGCCAAACTGCTTTTCTTGAAATGACCTCGTTGGTTCCTCCAAAGTTAGTTTTGAAACTGTTCGTGTAATGCCAGTCTGCAGATCACGCTCCAGAGGACTGTAGCATGTGCTCAGATGTAGGGAAAAACAGCCAGTTTCAACCTGAAAAAAAAAAAAGAGACTTCCTTGCATCAAGTTTGACAGTTGTTGGACACAAGTGGCTGCTGTAGCTTCAGTCCTGTTCCTGGTGCCTCCTCCTGTCGCAGACTGCAGTGCACTTGAGCAGATCCTTTGAGATTCAAGGATGTGCACGAGAGAGTTGTGACCAATGTGCAGGAATTGGCAAGTGTAAGGGCTTGAGCGTGATGTGTTCAGATGGGACTCTTCCATCTGGGGTGAGACTTGATCCTGTAGTCATTACACTGATAAAATATTCCAGGATTCATTTCTAAAATGTGTATTTCAGTCACTCAGAGTGACAACTGCGTTAAGGTCGGGGGAGGTTACTGAAAACATCTTTGTTCTTGCCTCTGACAACCTAATTAATGTATTTTTTTGGCATTGAAGGCTGTTCTTTAAGGAAATAATTGCTCTTCTTTGGGTGATTTTTGACTTCATGTCAGTGAGAAAGGTAATTTTGTAGTACTTAATTTGACTGTTTTCAAGTGAGGATCTCATTAAAATGTTGAGTGCAGCAGAAGTTTGGGGTGTGAACTTCCAGGCGTGTGTGTGTTTTTCCCTAATTGTACTCACTTGAGTGTGCCACCTTGACCCTTCTGCTTGAGTTGCAGGTTTATGACTCCTGGCTGCTAGTTTGGATTTTATCCAACTGATTTAAAACTTCCCATTAAAAAAAAAAGTGTCAGTAATGCTGTTTTGGCTTCATGCTTTGTAAATGCAGGGAAAAACCACGTTGCTTGTTTAGCATTTCAGCCTTAAATGAGTTGAGCTAGTTTGGGTGAACTCCATTTCCACCCTCTGAATTTCATGGTGGAATTACTGTTCCATCTCTCACTGCTGCTGAAACATCTTTATTTGGAATGCTGTGTGTTAGGGCTGGAAGCTGCTGCCGTCCTAATGCCCTGGTCTGTAAACACAGATAAGAGTGAGAATAACTACAAGTTATTACTGCTAAATGACCTTTTGGTTGCTTTTAAGGGCTGATTTCTGGAGGGCTATCTCCCTGCTGCTGTTCACTGGTGAAATGGAGCTGCTAAAGGCTCGGGCACACACGGTGGTTGAGTTACACTCATTTCTGCTCGTCCTGCTGCTTCTGTCAGTTTCATTATCAGGGCAGCCTCTGCTGAAGGCAGCTGGGCTGAAGCCAGCCAGGTATGACTGTACCAGCAGAGACTTTGAAGCGTGTACTTGGCCTTGTGCTATTTTCTCTTCTAGGGCACCTGGCTGGGAGGGCGGGGCCAGGGAGAGCACAGAAAGGTTTCCTTGTTCTGGGTTCTGGAGCCAGGTTGCCAGGAGCAGCAGGGACGGGGAGGCTGGAGCCAAAAGGCTCTTGGGGACCAGGACTCCAGCAAAGACTGGTTTTGATTGTTTGTTTGTTTGTTTGTTGATTTGTTTGAAACACAGGCTTCCCCAGGCTAATGTGAGCTTCACTGGGAAGCTCCCTGTGTTGGTGTTCCTGGAATTAGAAGCAACAAATCCTCTGACCTGGTGTTTTTCTTCCCTTCAGGTGTTCTGTTGGAATATACGTCGCACATTTATGGCGATTCTGAGCGTGAGGGCAGACTTCTGCCAGGCCCAGCACAGCACCCTGGCTGACAAGTGAGCTGAGTGAAGGGGGTTCCACGTGCCATAATTCCTTTGCCTTGAAGACTCCAGACACAGCGACCACACTCAAATATATGGGATATCTTCTGCACATTGGAAGCATATTCCTTTTACTGACTCTAGCAAAACTAAGCATCAAGAAAACAAAGTGGAGAGAAAATCTGCCCTTACTTTTTTGCCTCACCAGTGCCTAAATGTAGAGCAGGCTGCCTAGTCTTGCATGTAGTCAGAATTGTTGGAGTCTGAAGGATACCACCTGCAGTAACTGAGGCTGAAGTTGAATTCAAGTGGATTCTGAAGCAAACCTGCTTTTCTAGAAGCAAATTCTTTAAGGAACAAACACGTCAAAGCAAGCTCGGATCAATCCCAGGCATTTTAGTGGTCTTTTTAATGTTTTCTGCTGTGAAACGTTTCCAAGGTTATTGATTTTTTTTTTTAAATTTTTTTTTTTGGCCCCTTACACATTTTCTTTGCCATTATGAACCGTCCAGCCCCCGTGGAAATTACCTATGAGAATATGCGTTTCCTGATCACTCACAACCCAACCAATGCAACCCTCAGCAAGTTCATAGAGGTAAGGCAGCCACACTGTCTCATCCTGCTTTCCTTATGTGCTCACAGCTTCTATAGCAGCCTTGAACACTCATTCTCCTCACCTCTGGCTCAATGCTTTGGTTTTATGGTACTTGAAACAAGCTGGTTTTATCTTTAATATATTGCTCATGTTCTCCTGATGGTATGAGAAGAGAATCCACTGATTACTGTTTCCAAACAGTATTCCCTTAATATGAGAGGCTGGATGAGCTTGCATTTCAGTGTAGAAACACCCCCCTGCCATCATTCTTGTCCTGGGTTCTGAAGGGCTGCATCTTTTGCCATTCTGAATGTTACTTTGCATTCAATAAGGCAGAGCTGCTCACAGATCCATCTGCTGCTCATCTTCTGGCTTCTAAAGAAGCAGTCAACAGGACTGTAGCTGCTTTCTGACCTCTCTCCTCCCTCAAGAGTAGGATTAAGTGCAATACTTAAACTGCTGCTTTACAGGAAGTGTTCTAACCTGCCCTGCCAATCCCTGGGTTGTCAGAGAGCTCTGGAGCCAGAGTCTGTCCACAACAAAGGGCATCTGCCGACCTTGAGCTGTGGGCAGGGTGGGATCCAGTGGATCACAGCAGAACTGACCCAGGAAGATCTCAAACAAACCAAAATCTAACGCTCAGTTTCCTGAAGCAGTACCAGATGGTATCACCAGAGAAGTAGCAGTGCAGTGTAGTTCTGCATTCTCCCAACCTGCTGTATCTCTGTGCCCTTCTGTCTTGTACCCAGAGGGCTTTTATCTTGCATATGCAGGTCTGTTTCATTCCAAAGAGATCCTGTCATCTGATACTGATGGCTGACTGTGGCTATTAACAGACTTCCATCATTTAGCAGTGTGCTCTTCACCATGAATCTGCTCAGCTGTTACTGTTTAATTCTGTCTGAAAGCCACATTCTTTTGGTCTTTTTTTTTTTTTTTGTGGTTGGGTTTTCCCCCCTCATTATTGTGAATTTTTTTGTCAGGCATCTTGACTCTGGAATGGATATTACTGCTAATTGTTAGAAGCTATAGTGATTCAGGCCAAACAAGAGAGGAAATTCAGCTTGCTGTATGAACCTTCAGAGTGAACTGGAACAGCTTTTGTTTGATCTTCTGATTATTTATCTAGCACAATGGGCTACTTATAGTGCATGACAAGGAAGCTGGAGTATGGTGGTGTGTGTGTTCAGTTCCTCCCTGCCTCGAAATGTCAACACTGGCTGAAGCAAACAGTTCCAGGCTTCTATTTAAAAAAAGAAGCAGCTTGGAGTATATAAAGCAGCTATTTTAATTTTGCTCTTATATATACAAATTTTTTTTCCACCTTGGCACTTCTCTAGAGAAGAATTCAGAGTCATTTCATGTTTATTCCTGTCACTTGTGACCCTTGTCCCAACGAAGGCTGTAAACTCCCATCTCTGCACTGGCCTTTCCTCCTCTGTTGTGTGGTCACCTTGGAGCTGTGTGCTGAAGCTGACTCTGTGTGAAATGTTTAGCTCTGTAGCTGATGAGAAAGTTCTGGAATTCCTCATTCTGTCACCACTGATGTGTTTCCCTTTTCCTTAAAGGAGCTGAAGAAGTATGGAGTGACCACCCTGGTGCGAGTCTGTGACGCCACTTATGATCAAGCTCCCATCGAAAAGGAAGGGATCCAGGTTCTAGTGAGTTGCTGTAAAGCTGTTTGGGAGATGCTGTCTGGGAGCACTGGGGGTGGCCTTCATGCCTGGGGCTGTTTCAGACAGGCCAAATGCATCAGCTCAAGCTGGTCTGGGGAAACCCCCTGTGCTTTTGTGGAAGGTGCTGGCTGATTCATCACCATTGTCTGAGTGTTTCCATTGGAATAGAAGTGGCTGTTCCTGCATTTCTGGATTCATTGAGATCTTTTGGTTGCCTTGTAGTGACTCATTTGATGTGAATCCACTGTTCACTGTCCTGGTCCTTTTCTCTAGATACAGCACTTCTTGCCTTTCTTGTTCCTTCTCAGGACAACTTTCCCCCTCTAAATGCTACCATTTAGACACAGGCTGCTGTGGCAGGGTATTGATCAGTTTGATCAGTAGCCTCCTCACTGCTCACCTCAGACTGGAGCCTGGCAGCTGGTGGCTCCCCTGTTCAGCAGGTGGAATTCCTTCCTCACTACTCACCCTAATGTTATGCAACGAGCGTCGGACTGGATCGCCTGGTATTGCTTGGTGTTTCAGGGGAAGTTTTTTTAGTAGGTGTGTGCTCACTCTGAGCTTGCAGGCGGTGTTTTTCCAGGCAATGCTTCTGAATTATTACAGTGTGTCAGATAGAATCAGTTTATTTTACTGGTGTGAGTAATAACTCTGTTGTGAGGCCGGAAATTGCATCTCACCTTCTTGTTGCAGGTAGTCTGTCTCCTAGTGCCTCTTGGTTTTTATGGCTTAGTTGGAGGGAAAACTGCAGTTTTCCATTAGGAGAAAAAAACTTATATCCTGCCATAGCTGTGAAAACTCCATGTACAGGTCAGTCAGGCTTCTTGGCTTGCAGCCCTAGTCAGTGTTCACTTCCAGGCAGCCACGTGTATCTCCGTGTTGTTGGAAAAATCAGTCATTACAGGGCTACCATCTCAGCTTCTCGGGCTGAGTCTCTGGAATGGTGTTTTTGTTCACTCCAGAGCTGTCTTGGACACCACAGCATTTGTGGGCACGCTGCTGTGAAACCTCTAGCTGTGATACTCCTCAGGTTGCCAGAGGCTGGAAGGATTAATCCTGTTGCGTACAAGCCCTCAGAGCCCTGATATAAGCTGCAGCTTAAGAGTATTTCTGTGTTCCTGTGCCAGAGCAGAGATCTGAGTTCTTCCAAGCAGCCTTAGGACAGTGTTGCAGGTGTCCAGCTCAGTCAGGGGGAGGCCAGCTGACCTTGGCTCCTGCAGCCCTGGGCGAGATCCATCTTCTCCAACCCACGGCTGGGGCCCCTGGGACAGCTGCAGGTGCTGGGCAGTGCTCTGGACCCTGCTCTCCTGCAGCAGTTTGGGGGATTTTGGTTCTCCAGCAGCTTTAAGAACTTGGCTCTGGGAATGTTTGAACGGGACACAGCTTTTTGAGGAAGCTTTTCTAAAAACTGGAAATGGTGTTTCCAGCAGCTCTGCTGAGCAGTGTTCTGTTCAGAGCCTTTCACTCTGAGTGGCACCCACGAGAGTTTGGTGTCCACGTGCATTTCCCTTGGATAACCAGCCTCTCCATGCCCAGTACACACCAGTCCTCAGCATCTGCTGCTGTGGGAGGCAAAGGGGCCGGAGCACAAATCCCCCCGGCATCTGTTGAGGGTAACAGAAAGCAGGAGGTGACAGGGAAGGTTCCCTGCTAATGTCATCACTGATCCTGATGATCCCAGTCATGAGGCTGTTGGTAATTGACTGTGTGGCACTGGTGTGGTGCTATCTGAGAAGCTTGGACTCCTCACTGGTGCCACCTCCTCCTGGGTGACTTTTCCTTCCGACGGTCGCTGGCTTTTCAGAGCCCTCGTCAGCGACGGCATCGAGTCCCCAGCTGGCTGAGAAAACAACACGTCACTGTTTAAAGCTAATATTTGCTTGCAAAAATAACGTTCAGATTAAAAGCACAGCCCGGGAGAGATTAGTGTCTATTTTAAAACCCTTGAGGTCAAAAGCCCTGCGAGAAGGGAGCGTTTCGGCAGCGCCCGCTCATGCCGTGACACGGGACGGGCTGCTGGCAAGGCAGGCAGAGTGTGGCAGCTACAGAGCTGCTCTGGCAGATGGCATAGTGAGAAAGGAGAGAATGAGATGTTCCGTGGTTGGTGTAGTACTATTGCCTGTGCCTGTTTATCAACAGAGATTCAATCCAGGAGGCAGGAGGCGGGGATGGATTTAGTTCCTGTGGGTTTCTGCACTTGGTGCAGTTCTCTCGGTGTGTAAGGTCTGGAGAAGGAGGAATGTTACATCAGAAAAGCTGGGAGGGTTTTTTTTCTGGAAGTTTTGTGCACTGGCTGGCAACCAAGGAGGCTGTGATAGTTTTTGTTCATCTTCAGGATCTGAGCAACACTTCATTGTTCTCCTTCTATTGGTCCTTCATTGACTGTTTGTCCCTGGACCAGACTTTTCCCCCTGTGCCCTCCAGAGTGGCCACCCCCTGAAGACCAGCAGGCAACTGGAGTGCTTTTGGTCGAGGTATTGACTTCAGTTGCCAATCTGATATTTGTGGCATCACCACAGCCCAGTGTTGAAGTTGGGAAAGCTCCAGGCTGGGGGCTGTGCTCTCATCCTGCACTGACACAGCCAGTGTCAGTGAACTGAAACAGTTCAGTTTGCTGCCACAACTTCAGTGCGAGTTGCATGGGGGGTTTGAAGGTTTTTGTCACCTTAAAGTGCTGTCACTGCTTCTTGGTGACCTCGGTGCTCTGTTGCCAGTCCTGCAGATCCAGAGCTGTTCTGCTGAGCTGGGGAATTGTAATAAGAATAACTCTTTCTTGCCTATCCCCCTCCCCAGCTGCTGCAGAGTGGCACATCAGAGCTGTATTTTCTGTTTGTGCAGTCTCAGTGCAATGTCCTGGTTATTAATGACTCTTGGTTGTGGAGTTTAGTGATTTTTTTCTATCCTGTCCAACAGAAACTCAGAGGTGATGCTGGCAGAGCTCATCATCAGGAAGAAAGTCTGCCAGACTTTGCTGCAATTACTCCTCTAGTCCCCAAATAATTCTTGCTCCTCGTTCTGGGCAGTGTCCCACACAGTGTTTGACCAGCACTGATGGACTGGCACTGGTGTGCCCTTCCTGGGAAGGTGCTGCTCTGTGGGGACATGATTGTTGGGATTAATTCAGGCAGCACAGGGGTTGTGTGGTCATGACAGTTAACACGTGAACTAAAGCAATGCAATAAGCTCCTGTATTTGATCTGGAGGAAAGAATTTAATTTACTCTGAAACTAGGACACAGATCTGACATGTAAATCCTGTTCTTTGCAAGGCTGTTTCAAAAGAGAGGCTCTCACAGTGGGTAGTGCCTCCTCTCTTGGCAGCCCATGCTTCTCTTCTGGGACAGTGGATAACACCAGGCCTAAAATAATACAGCTCACAGTGTGTGATTGAGTGGAAAATCTCCTAAATGCCTTTTATTAGAAAGAACAAGTTTTACCTTCTGATCTTGTTTCTGTAGCCTTGTATTTTGCTGTGTTGTTCCTGATATTTTTAATTTCACATTTGCTTTAAAAAAAGGTTCTCTGCACTCTTCAGACTTGGTGTATTTTTCTGAATTAATCACGTGGGAAGTTATTGCAGCAACTTAAAGCTTTTTGGGTTTGTAGTTCAGAGGCACAGGTTGGTAGTTCCTGGCAGCTCTTGGGGCTGTTTCCAGGGGGCTTTTAGCTGGGGACCCTGCTGAGCTGAACCTGCTCTCCAGGGGTGTTAGGGGAGCATTTGCTGCAGCTCCAGATGAGAGGCCAGGTGGATTTTTTACCTTTTGGTTGTACTGGCTCTGAGTTTGTGTGCTCCTTTCAGGCTTCAGAGGACCTGGAATGTTAACCTGTTTTCAGGACACTGCATCAAAGACTTATTCCTGGCCAGGGAGGGAAGAAGGATGCTCCTTTCAGAGTCATTTCCCTGCCCTTGGGAGAAGGGGTTGAATAATATGGAACTCTGGCCTTCTGTAAATGGCTTTGCAGTCATCTAATGAGAAGTCCTAAGTACCAACTGTGTGTTTTCTTCCCCTGCTTCTAGGAGTGCTCTCCCTGCAGCACTCCCTGGGGCTGGGGAGATCATAAAGCATGTGGTGGTGAGCTTGGTCATGAGATGTAGGATGTGTAGTACTCACTCAGCACAAGCTCCAGCAGAGAACCGAGACCTCAGGAAAATGGGAAGCTCCTGACCTGTAGTTGTTGACTTTGCCGCACTCTTGTTTTGGTGGTTTTTGGTTTGTTGTGTTTTTTTTTTACTTAAAAATACTCAGGTAAATTTAACTGTCTTGCTTCCTGGGCTCATGGCAGTGGGACAGGCTGAGCTGTTGCAGTTGTTCTGAATTACCTTCTCCTCTGCTGACCCCCTGGAATTGTTATGAAGTAGCTGCTCCTCTGTACAGAGTCTGCAGCACAAATAGTGTTATAAAAGGTTGACACAACCACAGGCAAAAGTCTACAGAGTTCTCATCTTTCAAATGTTTATTTGAAAAGTCTATTGATTTTTACATATCTTTAATAAAATGAGATTTCAAGGGCAGCTATTTTTCTTAAAAATTCTATACTAGCAAGGAGCTAGTGCAGAGTCCTATTGAAATTTTATTGAGAAGTGCAATTAAATGCTTTTTAAACATTTAGTGTTGCATTATGATATTGACTTGCAAACTTCTTTGCAACCAGAAAAACGCCCAGAGCACCTCTGGAGTAATGTGCACTGCTTGCTAAACACGGTATCTTCCTTCTCCCAGTCATGGGTTATGGACTGAAATCCATGCAGCTAATGCCTTTTCTGTCTCTTTGCAAGGACTGGCCGTTTGATGATGGAGCACCACCCCCCAATCAGATAGTTGATGACTGGCTCAACCTGCTGAAAACCAAATTCCGCGAGGAGCCGGGCTGCTGCGTGGCCGTTCACTGCGTCGCGGGCCTGGGCAGGTTGGTGGCTGCTGCCTTGTTTGTCTGCTGACTGACAGGTGCTTTCTTTGTGTGGGAGGGAGGTCAGGGAAGGTGTTAAGAAAATGCCAAAGGCTCTGTTTTCTCCCAAGCAACTCTTGACAGCAGCAGCAGCGGGTTTGTGTTGCCAGAGAGACTTAAAAATCCGAAATAACTTCATAAGTCTGATCAAGGAGGTGAGGAAATAACCTGGAGAGATGGTTCAGAACAATCCTGTCAGTCGTGGGGGACACGAGCAGTTACACTTTCAAATTAACAGCATTCTGTCTTCCAGCTAAAACAAAAAAACCTCTGGTGCTTCTTGACAAATGCAGTGTGCATGTACAAGCTGTAAGGCTGTACAGTTGGGATTTTTTAATTGCCTCCTGATTTTAACTGGTGCGTGTGATAATAACAAAAAAAAAAAAGCATTTAGAAAAACTGGTTCAGTTATTTTCTTACTCTAAAGTAGCTTCAGTTCAGTTCCAGTGGCTTCAGTTCAGTTCCAGAAGAGCTAGGCTTGTATTTCTTGCTCACACATAGACTGGTGTTTTTCTTCTCACCACTCAAAATATAATTTCCTTCTTTGAGATGAGCTTCCTCTCAAGATGAAAGAAGACAGACTGGGTTGGGAAAGCTAAATGCTACCTTCATGTTCCCAAATGCAGTCTCTGAAGGTTGTGTTTATCCCCTGGGCTGGGAGGACATGGAGCTTCAGTGCCAGTGTTCTCACACCAGCCATGGGACTGGTCATAGCTATGGATACAAATGAGTGGGTGGGAAAAGTGGATTAAAGAAATCAAGTAAAGCACAGAGCTGAAGTGTTTCAAGTCCTTAAATTTCCCCTCTAGAGAAGGGGAAATGAAGAGGTAGAAACAGCCAATATTTGAAAGCACAGGAGCCAGTCCCCCAAAGCAATTAACATTTGTTTATCTGTGATCTATTTTTATCTGAGGAGCACCTTTAGGAAGGTGGCCACGTGTAACTTGAGTGATTTTCAGCTCTCCTGCTTCTTGCATAATACCAGGCCAGAGGGTGCCAGAAGTGTCTCCTCATCTGTGTGTCACACAGAGTCATGTTGTGGGGCTGTTCCTTGTGGAATGACCTTTCTGCTGCTGTTCTCAGGCTGCTGCTGGCAGAGGGAGAAACAAGAGCTTTACAGATTTCCCTTTAATATGGAAGAGTGTCTTAGGGAACTGAACATCAACAGCAGTAAAGAGACAGATTTTTTTTTATGATGAAGTGGCTTTTGAAGTTGAGGTTGTTTCCTTGTGGCAGGTGAATGGTTCTGTTGATGTGTGGTGACAGTGGCAGTTGTTTCTCCCCAAGGATGGTTGTGTTTGGCCAGGAGTACAAACTGTCCAAGGGTTTAACCCTTCCCTGCTGGGCTGCCAGAGGGGTCTCTTGTGGCTTTGTGTGTTTAGTGAGTGAACATCAGTTCAGGTGTGATGTCCACCTGTTGGAAAAGCCAGCTCTTGATGCTGAGCTGATTCCCAAAGTGTGGACCTCCAGTAGAAATTTCCCTCTGTTGTCTCAGAAACACCCAGTTCCACGTACCACATCTGGTTAAAAAACCAAATAAAACCCATACAAATCCTCTGTTGAATGCTTCCTAGGTCTGTCTCCCTTACAGCTAAATCTGTAGTGTCATAAGAAGCAAGATGCATGCAGGAGGTATTACCTGCTTGTTTAAACACAGTGGAAAATGAGGTTAGAGTGAAATGAGAGTGTAAAAATCTGAAATGATTGTTTCACGCCCCAAACACTAAGGAGCTATTGATTTTATTTGTGTGTGTGTGTGTGTGCTGGAAGCAGAGCTGTCTACTAAAAGAAATGTGACATTAGGTACTCAGCAGGCAAATGTCTTTCTGTAGATAATGCTTAAAGAGAAAATACTTAAGCTATCTGTGTATAGATTAATTTGATGTATTTTGAGGAGTACAATATGTTGTTTCTCTAGTAGATCTTCCTTTAAATATTGATTTCTCCTTTAGGGCTCCTGTGCTGGTTGCACTGGCTCTCATTGAATGTGGAATGAAGTACGAAGATGCAGTTCAGTTTATAAGGCAGTAAGTTCAACTTCCCTGTTCTCCAGAAATCTCTGTTTCCACTGTGTTTGAACAGCACTCCCAGGCTCCTGTTTCATTTGTTTCCTAGTAGCTTTATCTTGATGATAATGGGCACGACTTTGATGTCAGTGCTGAGGCTTGTGCCCTTTCCTCTGTTTAGAGATGAGGTTTCAAAGGTGATCTCTCCTTTTTTAAATTTTTTTCATTTTTTAAACTCTGGCTTTATATATTAAGCCACTGACCTAAGACTAAAGGATTTTAAACTTGTGAGGCAAAATTAGGCTGGAGCTGTAAAAATCCTGGATGAATTGAATGAGAACTAATTGTTCCTAATGAAAAATAAATTAAAAAAATATTAAGAAGTAGTGAGGCTGGGCCCCCAAAGCAGAATTTCTGCAGCAAGTGGGTGAGCAGCAGCCCTCCTGGGGGTGTCGTGGGTGGGTGTGATACCCAGCCAGGAAATGTCAGCAGCTGCCCTGTCTGGAAAATAACACAACTGCTGAAGGATGAGCCTGCAGAGCTCTGTTGGTTTAGTGATAACATCAGATCTTGAAATGAAGCCCAGCAGGTAAGATTATGTTGGATGAGCTTTGCCAAAAATGCAATTCATCCTTTTATGGATTCCCAGGGTCTTCAGTTATCTCTGTAAACTGTACTGCAGTCAACAGACTTTTTTTCTGATATTTTTTTTTTCCTTCCATAAATTCCCTTTTTTTTCTTTTCCTGGGTATGCTACATTTATACCAGAAAGCTCTTTTCTGAGAACCTCTTGGGTATTTATCTCTGAATGTCATGGTCTTACTTAGCTAATAAGCAGCACATGCATCTGCAAGGAAAGGGTGACCTTGATGTTGCTCAGTGACTGCTGCTGGCGATGGAAAGAAAACTCTCCCAATCCAAGAAAATATGCTGAAATTTGCTAACTTGGATCTTGAGCTGAATATTGGCACGTGGGTGATGAACTGCCTGTGCTGACCTGGTTTAGCCTTCCTCACAAACCCCGTGCATACGGGACAAGCCAAAACGCTCTTTAGTAGCTCCAGAAAAGCTTTGAACCCAGGACTGAGCCTTCAGGTGTGCAGGGGGATCAGAGTGGTGATTTTTTTCCCCATTGATCTGAGCCTTCATTCTCTTTGTTTTAGGAAAAGGAGGGGAGCTTTCAATTCCAAACAGCTGCTTTACCTTGAGAAATACCGCCCTAAGATGCGATTGCGCTTCAAAGATGCCAACGGTCACTGCTGTGTTCAGTAAACAAAAAGCAGAATCAGTCTCTGGAACCAAGGCCGACGTTAGCATGGCTGTTTTCTGGACTCTTGGCACCTGGAAATGTGAATCTGGAATCAAAACTACGTCATCAAATTAGTGGTGGAGTCAGTGCTCCTCAACCTCTGTCCTAATGGTGGTGATGATTGAGAAAAAAAAAAAAATTAAAAAAAAAAAGAGAGAAACATTTCAGTGAAGGATTGTTTTCTCCTTAAGCTGCAGTTGGAACATCTGCCAGGAGAAAATCAGTTTCTGAACCTTCTGTATTTTTAACTTTTTAAGAAAAGAAATAAAGTAAATTTTATGTCTAAGGAAAACCAGCAGAGCATTGGCTTGTGCAGAAACTATTTTCTTGATTTGAGGAAAGTACCCCACAGTCAGGGCCTGATAGATGAATTCCCACGGGACTCTTAAATTCTTTAATGGAGTTGCCTCTTCTTTTATTATTGTTTTTTAACCTGACTGGGATCTGGCAGTGTCACATGAGGAGGAGCTCTGTTGCTCCCTGGGAGCAGTCTGACAGCCTTAAGCCCAACCTGGGCATATTCCAGAGGTTGGGTGACACCCGTGTTTTTATGTCTGCATGGTGGTCAGACTCTGCCAGCGTGGAAAAACTTCCTGGTGGGCTTGAACAGAGACCTCACTGCCTAATGCCTTTGGTGAATCTGCTAAAGGCCTTCTCTGGTTGGTGGGAGATTGTGTGTGTGTGTGTGTGTGTGTGTGTGTGTGTGCACGTGTGTGAGATTTGTGTGTGTGTGCGTGTGTCTCAAGTCTTATTTTTCCAAAGAATTTGGCTGAAATGTTGATTGTCTTCCTGTTTCTAGATAAAAAAATCTACCCTGGCAGAAGACATGTTCAAAAGTCTCCTAGGTGAGCAAGGGGCAATTCAGACAAGGACTTAAAATTAATTATTTGGTCTTAAGGAAGAAAAAAAAAAAGGCTTTTTGCTGCTGCTGTCCAGATTCTCTGCCTTCTTCAACTCAGTAAATCAGGATTTGGTGGAAGGGTCTCACTTGTATCTGAGATAAAGATGGTGTGTGCACAGAGATGTGGCCCATGAATAACTAACTAGTGAATCCATAAATAGTGTGGGATTTTCCCAGACTAGCCCTCATGTACAGTTCAGTTGAACCACTGATTGCCTTGTTTTTTATTAGGCTCTTCTGGAGGGAGAATCTCTAGTTACACACCAACATGCCTGTCACATTCACCACCTGCAGACCAGAAATACGCTGAGGTTTGGAGTGTTGACTGGCACCACGTTCTCTTTGTAGGGCTGTTGGTGTTGTCAGTGAATCAGTTCATCAAGAAAAGTCATTTTAAGGCCTCTAATAAGCAGCTTCAGCCAGGCTGCTTCTACCAAACACATTAACTTAGTGCCGGGCCCCTGTAGTGACCTCATGTGCTTTCAACGTGGTGTTGTCTGTACTCCCCAGCTGTTGAAGGCTCTGAACACAGCTTTAGGGTCAAATTCTCCTGTGATCTTTTCCCCTGGAGCACCAAAGGCTTTTGTTGGGCAGTGCCTGTAGTAGGTGTAGAGTGGTACCTGCCTTTCACCAATACCTCAGCTGCTGGCGCTGCCAACTGCCTCACAGGGTTCCTGCCTGTCCCGGGCTTCTGCTTAACTGCACAAAACCTGTTCAGAACACAGGTCGTGGACTTGTGTTCCTGGAAGGGATTTTTAAATGTAAGCAAAAACCAACCTCAAGGTACTAGCCAAGCCCCTTGCTTTGCAGGTTTTGCCAACAGACCGCTCTGAGGTGCACGGCTTTGTGCCCGACTCGAGCTGTGGTGTTGTCCTGAGCTCCTCCCTCCTGCCCTCTCAGATTGTAACGTTTCTGATTTCTTTAATGGATAAAGGAGACGTGGAAGTGTTTGTGATGTCTGTGCCTACATTAGGGAAATAACCTGTCTGGAAATGTCTGAGTCCACGTGGAAGGTAGATGATGCTGAAATGAGCTAATTCCGGCCTTTACCTTCCCCTCTCAAGCTAGAAGGCTAATGTTTGTTTCTGCAAATGCAAATGGATGTCTTTAGTACAATGAAATACTGGGAGTTAAAGCTGATGTGACCAATGCTGGAAGTCAGATTGGAGGGGAAGGTGTTGAGCTGGATTAAGAACCAAACCCCGAGCCCTTCTGAAGAACAATAAAAATTTACGTGCTCTCTGTATAACTTTGCATTCTTCCCCTTAGTTTTACTCTGGTCTATAATGTCCTAATTACCATATACTATGACTCTGCAGCCTTAACTGAGGAAAATGAGTGACAAGTGCAGCCTGTCACCCAGTGGAGACACTGATGGGGGGAGTGTAATTGTGACCCGTGTCCCGTAGGCACAACACTTGATTCAGCACTTGAACGTAGTGCAATAAAGTTCTTGCAGTAAAATGTCTTCCCTCTGGCTCTTGATGAATTTATTGCAGCTCATTAATGTTCAATGCTTTTCTTTAATCTGATTTGTAAAGGCTCTGGGAGAGGTTTGCCCCTGCCCCTCCACTGGGTTCTACGGGGCTTGGTGGGAAAGGCTGGGTGACCTCTGAGGAGAGGGAACAACCCTGCAGGCAGGAGCTGTTCTCTGCCTTAGAAACGAGTGAACTTACCTTTAAACAAACACATCAACCCCCTCTCAAACCAAACAGCAGCTCTGAACTTTCCCAAGAGCTGTCAAAGATGTGGCACAAAACTTTCTGCTGTGCTCCAGGGCAGGACCAGACCCGGTGTCCCCTGGCAGAGCCTGAACGGGGTCATTGTTCAGGGCAACAATGAGCGAGTTCTGGAGCCCTGGATCCCAGGCCTGGAATGCTGCTGTGCTCCTCTCTCTGAGGGCTTTCAATAATACTAAGGTGCTGTTTTTTTCTGGGCTTCACAGATAACAGCCCAATCAGCTTTGCTTTGCTGCCATCAAAGAAATATGCTACTTGCAAAGGGGGAATCTAGTTTCTCATATTATCAGATTTTTCCCACTCGTGCACTAAACACATTTCCAGTCCCTGTTGGCAATGGGATAATCAACCACTTTGCCTGAGAAACTGGCAGCTCTGACTGAAGTTCTGGCTCCTCTGTGGGTTTCTGTCAGTTTGCTAGTTGTGGGTTTTTTCTTTTTTTTTTTTTTTTTTTTTTTTTTTTTTTTTTAACTCCAAGCTTTTTTAGTTGTTCAAAGTTTCTGCCCTTTTGGTCACCACGGAGAAAGTGAAATGTTTTGCTAATTGAAGGTTACCCTCAGTATCAAAAAATATATGTTTAATTGGAGCCCAGAGGTTTTGTGGGACATGAGTTCCTTGTGTCTCTTGTTGACTTATTTTTCCACCAACATCTAGGTGGCTTCAAATGGTGATGGAGATAAGTTTATCATCTGCATATTTACATCACTCAAGATGCTGCTTCCAGAGCAATTAAGAATGATAAACAGACTGGAGTGACTCTGTACTGGGAAAGACACTGCAGGAGTCCTGGGTGGCACTTGCACAGAGTGTGTGTTCTTTGAACTAAAAAAAAAGTTATAAATCATTTAACTTTGGTCTTAATGCTGGGAAATCGCTCCCGGAGAGCGTTTGAAGTAGGTGTGTCTTGGGGGAGAGAGAAGAAGAGCTTTTTGTCACTAAAGATCTCAAAGGAAAAGCTCAAGAGGTTTCTATCAAAGCTGTTGTCTCTGGACTCGGGTGGTGCTGGTGCCAGGCAGAGCCTCACTCTGTGCAGTGACATTCCAGGGACACAGAGGCCTGGGCTGAGCTCCATCCCATGGCACTGGGCTCTGACTGCTCCTCCGTGTGTCCCTCAGGCCTGAGTTCAGAGGTAGGAGGTTGGAGGTGTGGGGGACTCTGTCTGAGCTGGCTTTGTGGCTGATTGGTGACAAATCAGGGGGTACTTTTCATGGGTCTGTCTGGAGCACTTTTGTTTCGGGCTGTCCAAGGGCTGTGGAGACACTGAACAGTCCTGTGTTAAACACTGTTTTTGCAAGAAAAAAACCCAAACCCTTTGGTATGGAGTTAAATCTTTGACTCTTTCTCTGACCACTTCTTTCATCAGAACTTAAATCCTCGTGATGCAAGCAAAGTCTTAATTGCTTTTCATGCCATATATTTAGTCTAGATCCTGCTACTACTGACTGGTAGGACACCACCAGAAAGAAAACCATGCTCTCTGACGGAGCTCCGGGCTGTCTGACAGAGCTGGTGGTGCAGTTGCAGAGACTTGCCCATGTTCCAGGCAGGACAGGAGCTCCACTTTGGACTGCAGAGCAGCTCCTGGTTCCGGGGATGTGGATGGTAGCAGGTAACAGAGCGCTTTGCGGGGGTAGTGGTGTGACTGGTGAGGAGCTTGAGGAAACATCTGTGGGTGAGTTTGAGATGCTGCTGGAAAAGCTGCTGTATTTGGCAGGGACTGCAGTGGTACTGGCAGGATAGCTGGAGTTTGAGGTGGCTTTGTCTGTGCCATTTCTTACAGGGTTTAACTCTGTAGATGGAGACAAACAGGGGACGCCGGGAGCCAACGCCGGAGGAAAATCCCTGATCCAAACCTGGGGATGGATTAGAAGAGCTCAAGGAGGGGAAAAGAAACAGGTAAGGAATTGCTTCTTCTCTGTCCAGAAAGGAAAACCAAATGTACTGACTCACTTATTATGAATCACAGAATCACAGAGTATTAGGGGTTGAAAGGGACCTTGGAGATCTTCGAGTCCTTCAGGGCTGCACAAAGCCAAGAGGGAGCAAATCTGGTCCCAGGATGTGGTTCCTGAAGCCACTTTGCTGGGAAATAAGGCTGAATGCTGATGACTGGAGTCCTTTGCTGAAGCAATTCTCTCACTGACAAGCACCCTGAGGGGATGGTGATGCAGTGAGCTGGAGGAGAGGATGTTGTGAAAGGCCCCCTGCTCCCAGCCAAGCAGGGAGGCTGGGGCTCCCGACCTCAGCAGTGTTGTGCAGAGAATGGAGAGCACAGCGTGAGCCCCTGGCTGAAATAACACTCTGAAAGCCCTTGGGTTGTCTTTGGCAAGGCCGTGCGCGTGGGGCTTGTGACCTTCCAGGGCTACTGGTTTGTTTCTGGGTTTTGTTGTCCTTGCTGTTACCCAGAGGGCTGTCGGGTCGGTAGCTGGCTGGGTGGCGAGGTCTTGCTGAGCTGGTTATTCCAATTGACTGGAGCTGGTGCTTTGGGGTGCCCGTTCCTGCAGGCAGCTCTGCACACAGCCTGGCTCCTGTGCTACTTTCTGATTTATGGCCGTTTCCATTTCACATTTCAACTTCCAAACAATATAAAGGGAAGAGGACGTTCTCGTGTGGAATGCTAAATGGCCTGAGGAGTGAAATAAGACATTTTCCTTAGAGAAAAGGGCAGCAGAAACCCACCAGGCCGGCGCTGGGTGGGGTTGAGGGGGAAATGTTAAAATAGCAGCAGCTTGTTGACGTCTAATCCTCACGGCTGCTCAGCCCTGCTGCCTGTGAGATGGAAGTGCTGGGAGTGCAGGCAGAGCCTCCTGCTTTTCTGAGAGCTATGATGGGATCGATATGTTCCTGCAGAACGTTTCAATCCCCTCATCTCAGCGTTTGGCAGGGAGGGGAGCATCTGCTTTGTTGGAAGATCTTGGACTGGCCCTAATAATGAGACATGTGCTTTTTTTTCTTTCTTCTGTTGTTTCTGTTGCCTGGGGGCAGCGAGCGAGTCAGTGGGTTTCCTGCCATCAGAGCAGGCGTGGGGGAGATAAAAATGTGGATTTGATGGACTCCCTGGGGACGGGGGTGCTGGCTGGTGCGTTGGAGGAGTCAGCCAGAGCATATTGTACTGCACAGCACCTGCTGCAGGACCTGGACTGGAACAGCTCCTGCTGGGGTGGGTATAAGCTGTAGATACCTTCCTACCTCCCTGGATACCAGAAACAAGATGAAGGGTAGCAAAATATTGTCAGGCTGGCAGGGAAGAAAATCTGGAGGAAGAACTGCATCGTGCACAAGTTAATGATCATTGTTATCTTCCCAACTGGTCCTGGAGCTGCTCAGGTCGCAGCACAGGCCGGGTGGGATGGGGGCTTCTCCTCGCAGCCCAACCCTCGGGCTGTTCCTTTTCATATCCCTCTAATTCCTATTCCTGATACCTTTGCAACTGGGATTCAAAGTCAGGCCTGATCTTGCAGCTGGGGAATGGGGCAAGGGAAAAGAAAAAAAAAAGAGAATCTCTTTAAAAAAAAAAAAGAAAATGTTGTCAAGGAAACTGCTCTCCCAGTACCACTGTGCTCAGCCAATAAAGCACAAAGAGAAGTCTCCCCACAGCGGAGCTGCGTGCGGCACGGGGTAGGCTCCACAAACGTAATTGAGACAGCAGGAATTCGGGGCTAACTACAAAGCTTTGTTTTGATTACAACGCTGACTCCATCCCAACCTGCTGCAGCTCTGCTTTGTACCTCCCTTAATGAGCCAGCCTCGCTTTCCTTGCCTGAAAGCCGGCCAGAAATCTTAAACAGGAGAGAAGGGGTCAGGAGGAAGGTGATAGAAATTACAGCAGACTTGCTTTTGGTAGCAGGGCTCTCCCTGCAAGGATAATTACTTAAAGCAAGACGAATGCCTGGCGTTTCAGTTCACTCCTCTGCAGCCCACATTGAATCCATCACGGGCGGCCTCGCGTTTGACATTTGCGTCTTTGTCCTTAATGATGACAGTAAATTTCAGCACCCCGGGGGGGGCTGCGGGGAGCTGCCAAGTCTCGAGATGCTGCTGCTGCTGCTGCTGCTGTGACTCCTCTAAACGTGGCCCCACGGGTGAGGCTGCAGGAGCAGTGACGAGGGAGTTGGTGTCTCCCCCGCGCTCCCACCGCAGGTGAAAGCCGGGCTGGCAAAAGCTGGATGTGACGCCGAGAACCGGCCGTTGCTTCCTGGTTACTGGGTAATTGCCCTGTCCCAGGTGAATCCTTTGTGCCTGCAAAGGTAATTTATCCTACGGCTTTCCTGTTTGTGCTCCGCTCAACTCAATCCCAACCTTCCATCTACTTCAGCACCTCAATAAGAAAACCAGAGCGGGGTCGCCAAAGGGCAGCTGAATTAAACTGTTCTCCTTCGCTTGGAAGTGGCTTTCAATTAATTCTGGTGCCCGCAGAGCCGAGCGAGCCGGTGGTGGCCGGGCTGGGAGGTGCTGTGGGCAGCTGTTTGCAAACAGCTCTTTCACTTCCCTGCCTTCCCGTGCCGGGTAGCTGTGTGATAACTGAGACAGAGTCCCCACAGCTTCTCCGAGCGCCAACGTGCTTTACTCTCCTCCAGCAGCAAAGTCTGAGGCGTCTCTGCCGCACTGTCAGGGCTCTTCCCTCCCATCCCCGCCGAGGGTCCGGCTTTGCTGCCCTGAGCTGGGTGGTCTGCAGGGCAGCAGCTGCTGGGAGCTGTGCCCTCGGCCGCCACGGTGCCAGCCTCCTGTGAAGCCGGGCTCTTGTCGCTCCGAAACAAAGCGTGTCTCCGAGCCAGGCCCGCAGGGCCGGGAGCTGAAACGCTGCCTTTCCTTTCCCCCCTCTCATGTTTATGGATAGTTTGCTGGATACACCGCTATTCTTCCACCTGTTTGATGATAATGGGTGTTTGGGATGGAGCAGCTGCTGAAGTGGCGCGCGGGGCGGATCGGATCAGCAGGTGACATTTTTCACTGGGTTTATCTTTGAGAGCAAGCTGGGCCTGCAATAAACTGGCTGCTCCTTCATTTGCGGGAGGACAAAGCTGCCATTATTCAGGGGCAGAAGAAAGCAAAGCCCCAGGAGAGGAGCCGAGCGCGCGCGATAGCCCCGCTCCGGGTGTGCGCCGGCATTAATGCAAGAACTCGAGGTCAGAGGCCAGCCAGCTCTGAGAGTCGGAGGCAGAAGGGGCCTCCAGAAGGAAAACTGCTTCATTTCTTTATCTCGTGGAGCCCTGTATCAATTATCCGTGGCGTCTAGCAGCCTAGGAAGGGGATGGGTTTCTCTGCTGTTTCAGAGGGGTTGTGCGTGCACCGTTCATTTGCTGGGCAGTGGATTTATGCTCCGTACAGGAGACTAAAAGCAGAGACATCGTGTAGCCTGTGAGAGGGGAAAACCCCCAGGGCAGCAGCTTTTCCTTTTAATCTCAGGTGGTCCTTCTGTCGTTGGTGAGGCAAATGGTGCTGATAATGCGAATTAGGGAAATCTGCTGTGCTCTGTTCTAGGGGGATTGTGAGAAATTGAAGAAGAAATCACCAGTCCTGTGTGGCAGAGGATCGTGGCAGGGTTAAAAAAATCAGATCAGCTCAAAAACGGAGGGATTTAAAAAGCAATTTTGTCAAGCTTTTATAACAAGGAACTGCTACCCTGCTGCTTGCCTATCTCTGCTGCAGTATCATATCGTGAAGTGCCCAGCTGGCAGTCTCCTGACCTCAGAGCCCCTGGGCTTTGCCCTCTGCAGAGCAGTGCTGCATCCTCTGGAGAGGGTGCTGGTGAAGTGATGCTCCCACCCCGCCCCAGTGATGGATCTCACCAGGATCCCATTTGCTGCAGTCTAACAAACCAGAGCTGTGGCAAAACCTGCCCTCAGCAGGAGGCATCACTGCAGGAACTCCAACAGAAACAGCATTTCTGCTGAGCAGAGCAGGCACTGAGCTCTCATCCCGACCTCTGCTTCCAAGGGAGACCCTGTTTGTTGTGCTGATGGGGAGAGGAGAGGATCTCACGGAATGCAGAGCTCTGGGCTTTGGCTCGGGCACCCCACAGCATGGCTCACACTTTCCCTTGCACTCAGCTGGGCTCTGCTCACTCAGCAACTTACTGGGCCAGCTTTGCCCCTGGTAGCCCTGCTGGCTGCCAGCTCCTCCTTGGCACATAAACACGGGGGCTCGGAGAAAGCTGGCCCTGAGCAGGAGAGGCTCTGAGCGGTACTTGGCAATTTCCAGGGTCCTGGCCTCTCTGGGATAACAGGAGGCTCTTTCTACCTCCAGATCAACTGAAATCAGCTCCTTGTTTTGGGGAAAAAAGCCACGTTCTGTTGTCTCATGGCCTCGGTAGTGAATTGATTAGAGGAAGCAGTTGCTGTAGCATGAAAGAAATGCCTCTTAGCTAGACAGCAACGAGCAGGTTTGTTTTACTGTCTCTGCGATCCGGGTGCGTGCTGCTTGCCTGGGTAGATCAAGGTATTAGAGAGTGCTCCAGCAGATTTCAACCCTGCCTGCTTTGAGCATCCTCCCCTGCTGCCTCCTGCCCCTTCCAGCTCAGCTCTTTGAGCTCTGGAAACGTGTTTATTTGGAAGCTGCGTGTGGAGCAGCCCACGTGAACCAGAGGAGCTTCATCTTCCCTGGGAAGCAGCGGCGCTGGGCTGCTGGGTGCACAAAGTCCTGGGTGCCTCGGTGGTCTGGGAACTGTCCTGCCCTTTGCTGCTCTTACCTTGATCTCCTTTGTGGCCTCAGCTTGGGTCCAGCTTCCAAACCTAGGCCAAGGGGGTGTGATCCAGGTCAGAGAGAGGATTCGGACATGGCACAGTGCCGCGGGGTCTGGTGCCCAGGTCCCTCCCAGCTGCTGAGTTCTGCAGGAGGTGTGTGAGCTGTGGGCAGGGCTGATGCTAGGCTGGCTCGTTCTGTGGGTGCAGAGCATTCACAGGACCTTTGCAGGCAGCAGAGCTGTGGTCTGTGCTGGCAGCAAGGTGGTAACAGCGAGCTGTGAGACAGAGGGAGGAGTATCATCTCCAGCAGCTATGGCTGGCTGCACCCCCTCCTGTCACCCACTGAGGCCTCACCTTTGGTTTTCTGGTTTCCTGCAGAGCACAGGAGCTGGGTCAGGCTGTTCTTCTGACAACCTGAGCTGGGGTGTGGGACCCACAGCTGTCCCTCTACACATATTAGAAAGGACCCAAGTTATTGCCTTTAGCACGTCCCAAAGCCTGTGGTTCCCCAGCTCTGTTTCGGGATGCTTCTTGCTGCAAAGGCACCATCTCTGCAGCCCCCATTACACCCTTCCCTGGACTTGCCTGGATTGACTTCTTTCCTTTTTCAGTTTTACACTTTACAATAAACCTGCAAAATCCCAGGTGACAGGGAAATGGCCAGCCCAGGCAGATGGAGCCCTCAGATCACCAATCTCTTGTGTTCTGCTGCCTGAGCTGTCAGTTAGAACCAGCACTCCCCAGGTCTGACAGCTGGTGTCAGTAAGGTGGGAGCAGATCCTTTGGAGGGTGGCCTTTGATGGGAGCTGCTCATGCAGCACAGGATGCAAGAGCTTCCTTCAGTCCATCTTCTTCTCTTGACACCTCTTCAGAAATTATGTGATTGTCTTTATCAAGTGCTTTGTAACTGAGTCTGGCAGCTCCCCAGAGAGGGGCCTCTTCCCTCCCGTGTCCTCACGGTGAACCAGGGCTCTCCCTGCTGCCCTGCCCCTTTTTCTTGGGGTGATTTTTGCAGATATCCTCAGGGTGCCCTTGCTCTCTGGCCACTGGGGCTGTTGTTCATCCAGTTAGCAATTTTTGATGATGGGAATAAATGTAACCTCTTAGAGATCAGTCTCCTATTGAAAATGCAATAATACAGAGAGCAATTGCTCTTTGAGTCAGCCTTTGAGGGCTTCTGACTGCGGGCTGCAGGGCTTAATGGAGCAGGGAGCGGCTTCCTAATTGATGAGAGCTGTCTGCTGCTCCAGAACACCAATATCTGATCAATACCTGGGAGAAATGGAGCAGTGTTAAATCTCTACCTTCTCAGGACCTCCCATGTGAAGTGGAAGAAATATATTTGTGGCCTGCTAAAGCAATTTTTCCTTGCTGGAGACCTGCATGGAGCACTGCAGCTCTGCCTTCTGAATCCCATCCCAACACCACATTCCCATCGTTTTGTCCCATCCCCATAAAACTTGCCTTGGAAACTCAAGCCCCCCCTCACGTTTGCTGTGTGGCTCAGGCAGAAAACAGATGGGAGGGAAAGGGCTCCAGCAGCTAAAGGCTGGGGGAATGTCTCCTGCTCATATGGAGTCCAGCACTGCCTCTCCAGAGAGAACAAGGTCATAAAACACTGGAGGGGAGTTGATTTAATGCATGTTTTGCATTTGGTGTGAGACAAAGGAGGGATTTCAGATGGATGCCTTGGCAGAATCCAGGCAGGAGATGATTCTTGTTCCTTTAACAAGGATGTTTCAAGGGCAAGCACTTAGTGATGCTGAGGACAGTGACCTTATAAATCTGAAACATCTCAAGTATGTGCAGCCCTCGGGCTCCACACAGCTCAGGAGGAGCTCTGGCTCATGGCTGTCTGTGCAGCCTGGTACCTCCCCATCCTGTCACTCTGCTGCTGTCACTGGGTCCCTGAGCCTGTTGTGTGTGGGGGCCTGAAGCACGTCAGGATGCTGGTGTCAGGCTGTGTAGGGCAGAGCTCTGTGGTTACCTTGTGTGGGGAGAGAGAAGCGATGGTAGCTCCTGGCAGCAGAGGCAGTGGGACCCCCAGTTTCAGACTGGCCTTTGCAGGACCTTGTGAAGTGCAAAGTGGCTCTGTTAAATTGGCATCAGCTCGTCCCAGCGTGGCCCCAGAGCCTGCTCTTCTTGCTGCTAAAGGAGAGGTTTCAGAGGCCACCTCTTCATTTCACCCAAGTGCTGACTCCTCCACGGCTCAGTCTTTGTAAACCTCCCCTTAGGAGCCACGGGAGACGTGTCACACATCAAAAGGTACTTTAACTTGGCTGCCTTTGTTGCCCTGAGTGTAATTAGAACTAGAATCCCTGTGTGCCAGGTGCCACCCCAGCCTGTTGGAATTCTGCAGCTCTATTTTGTGATCACCAGCGACATAGATGCTGTTCCTGGTTCAGCTACAGCCTGACTTGCCCATCTGCTGTCTGCCTCTCACAGCCCCAGCACCATCCCAGAGGGGGATGGGACTTATTTGTCACCTGGCTGAGCATGACAGGGCCAGACCACAGAGGTCTTGGGATGTCCCTTAGCGGGATGTCTTTGCTCACTAGGATGGATGCAGGGGTGGCAGAGCCCAGCGTGGGTGGCTTCCTGGCTGGAAAGAGTGTGTCCTTAAATAACTTCCCCTCTTGGTTTTGATCCAAACTGGTGTGTATCAAGCAGAGAGGCTCTGTGGGCTCCAACTCCTTTGGTTTTGATGCTGGATCTTTAATGTTCAGCTAAGTTGTGGCCATCTGGTGGAGCACCTGCCTTCGTCGAGCAGCGAAGAGCAGATTCCCGTGCTGCAGTACCCTGAGTTTTATCCCCACTGCTCTGGGATCATCCCAGGGGATGGAAGGGGAGGACCAGCAGCAAGTGGCAGGAGCTGGGGCAGACTTGTGCTTGTGCTGTGACCACAGTGTGTCCGGCTGTGGAGCCCCCTCTCCTGCTCTGTGCCAGCTGGAGCCACACGTGCTTGGGCTGGTGGAGCTGGGAGGGCGAGTGGGTGATGTGCCACTGAGTAACAAGCTGCTGCTTTGTCCCTGCTCAGCTCCTAGCCCCTCTCTTCTGGCTCGGGGGAGGGCACATCTTCACCCCAGCATTGCTGTGGCCAGGCCGTGAGCCCCCTCTAACCCCAGCCTTGCCACAGACCTGGGGCAGAAACACAACCCCCTTAAACACAGGCTGCTCTTCCCTAACCACATCCGAGGGAGGCCAGGCTGCTTTTCCGTGGCTCCTTTGCAAATCACTCTCAGAACTCCACGGGGATGGAATGTGAGGGTTTTCTGCTGCTCTCCCTGCTTTTCCAGGCAGGGCTCTTTGCTGGGGCAGGGCTCACTGGGCTGCAGTGAAATGGGATTTTCAGTTGAATGCCTGTTTCTGAGAATCTTCTGTCCTAGGGGAGAGGAGCCCAACTCCTCTGCCGTGCTGCAGCCTGGTGCTGTCTCTGCTTCCCTGCTTCAGGCTGTCTTCTAGAAACCTGTTAGAAACACTGGAGCGTTTCTCCAGTCACACCAGGGTACTTCAGAGGCCACACTGGAGAGTGCATCAGCCCAAAAGCGTGATGGGAACACATTTTGAGGAGCTTTTGATGTGAGGGGAAAGAAGGGAGTTGGCCTGCGTAGGAAGGGTCCTTGGCTCTGCAACACAGAGAGCTTTAAAAAAAATTAAATTAAACAACAAAAAAAAATCTGCAATTTGTTTAGCTGTTTCCTACCCAGTTTTCTCACATTCCTACAACTGACTCATAAACCTGCTGCTCTGCATTTCTGATATTCAGCCTGAGGGTCTAATTCATGTGGTACTGGGTGTCTTGGAGCTCTGCAGCCCGTCTGTATCGCTGTGGAACACGTGGAAGAGCTCAGCAGAAAGTGCTCTGTGCCTTGCAGGATTAACCTCAGGGCCCCCTGGTCTGTAAGAAAGTTGTTGTTTCTCTTTTTTTTTTTCCCTTGGAGAGGGCTGATTGCTGTTTAATTACCGTTAGTTAGCATGTTGCTGGAGCGGCTGGGAAGTGTCCAGATGAGCTTTGTTCCACGATGCTGCTTTCTGTGGTTTACCCCAAGGCTTGGGGGAGTTGTTGGTGGGGATTCAGTCGCTGCCCTGACAGGGTGTGTGCGTTTGACTCCTCAGCAGCAGCAGGAAACACACTTGGAAAGCTGACCTGGATAATCAGTCAATACAGAGGGAGCTTCGGCAGGGGCAGGAACAAATCCGTGACATTTTGCATCAGCTGGGAGAAAACAAAATTTCATCCGAGGCTTTATTCAGTAGAGAAAGGGATAATAAACCTGCCTCCCTTCCAGCCCGTCCATCGCCATGGCAACGGGCGTGAGGGGCCGGGATGCGGCGATGGATGCCAAGTGTCCCCGGCACAGCCGCTGCCTGGAGCCGAGCAGCGGCTCGGGTTAGCCCCGGGGAGGGGCTGGGGGCTGGGGAAGGTGGTTTTAGGCTGCAGGCAGCAAAGTGCCAGCTGGAGAAAGTTTGTGGAGAGAAACGTGCTGCAACCTGGCAGTGGCCGAGCGGCTCTTCCCGCGGCGGCTGTCGCTGGGAATGGGACAGAAAAGGGAGAGATCTTTGTGCCCTGAGCAGCTCTGGGGCTGCAGGGTGCTGCCTGCCACGGCTGAGATGCTGAGTGGTGAGGTTATCACCTCTGTTCTCTTTCTGTCCCGTGGTTCACGGTCACCTGGTGCAGCCCCTGCTCGTTGCTGATGTTTGGGTGGCTTTGGTTGGGTGTTCAGGCTGGAGAGGAGAAGGCTCTGGGGAGACCACCTGGGTGCCTTTCAGTGTTTCAAGGGGCTTGTCAGAAAGATGGGGACAGACCTTCTAGCAGGGCCTGTTGGGACAGGACAAGGGGTGATGGTTTAAACTAAAAGAGGGAGATTTAGACTGGAGAGAAGGGAGAGGTTTTTGCTGCTGGGGGTGGTGACCCCAACACTCACTTCTCAACGCTGGCTGGCAGGGCAGCATCACTGATGACAAGAGGAAATAGTCGATCAGAGAGAGACTTGCTTTGTAAATCAAGGAAAGGGTTCAAGAACAGCTTTATTGCCAGGGAAGGGCTGCTGGGGAAGCAGCAGAAGATGGAATGGTGCCAGCCTGGACCTGCTCGCCCTGCTCAGGGACAGTGTGTGACAGGGAGAGCAGCAGGACTGAGCCAGGCCCTGGAGGCTCCCTGTGAGGGAAGGCAGCTTTTCTCTGCCCTTGTTTTTCCAACCTTCCTGTGTGTTCTAACCTCCTAGTTTCTCATTCAGGTTGCAAGGCTTGTGGGAGCTGGAGGTCTTGTCCGTGCCTGTCACCTCCCTGCTGGAGTGCTCCGTGTTCAGGCACCGTGCAGCAGCGTGGGAGCAGAGACTGGCTGCAGGAGTTAGTCTCTGTGGACTTTAGGATGGAAAATAAAAGCTGGAAGTGAAGCAGGTCGAATTCCTTCTTTGGAGGTGGAAATTGTAGCTCTCCTGCCTCCTGGGGGCATGTTGATGAATGTTGCAGACGGTTCCTGGTCATTATTTCATAGCCTGCAGGCCTCCTTGTGACAGCCATCACCCCTGTGCCCGCTGTCCTTGTTGGTCACTGGGTTTGCAGAGTGACTCTTGCTGGTTTCTCTCCTGCAGAGGCAGGCGCTGCCCTGCAGCCAGAGTCAGGAGGGAGAGCAGATGGTGACCTGGTTTTGCCAGTGAAGGAATGAGGTTGGAAAGGCAGCGTTGAAGTGAGGACACGGGGAAGAGGCTGCCTGGCAGTGCCTTAGGTAAACAAGGCTCCATCTGAGCGTGAGGTTTGAGACCTGCCTTTTCCCACGCTCGACGAGGTGCCCGTGGTGAGGAGGTGATGGTTGGACCTCTGGGGGGGCCTTCATTTTTAACCTGGAGTGTTACCTTTTACCATCTTTAAAGGTAGGATGGGAAGTATTTGTCCATCACCTGTCTGATCTCCAGTTGTTCACACCCAGAACTCCAGGAGAAGTGACCCTCCACTAGCCAGACCCACCACAGGCATCTCAACCTGGTCTCTGATCCCAACCTGTCCGAATCCAGCAGGATGAGGGTATTTCTCCCTTTGTTTTCCTGTGTGTGGTTGGCTATTGTGAGATGATTCACTGTTACGCCTATAAACATATGCTTCTTCTTGGAGTGCTGCTAATTTCTTGGCTTCAGCAGCTTCTTCTGGGAGTTTGGCCACGTTTGGTTCCTGTGGAGTGAACAAGGGTTGTTACTGCCTGTTGCTGTGTGCGGGGCTGGTGACTTGGGCTGCAGCTCTGCCCTGCTCAGCATTCACCTCCTGCCTCCAACACAGCTTAATTGTGGCACTTTGTGCTGGAGCAGAAGGTGCCTGAGGCAGAGAGGGTTGCCCCTAGCAGGAGAATTCAGAAGTTGCCTGAAATCCAGAGCTGGGAGCCACTGGGTGAAGTTACCCCGGGAGGGCTTTGCTGATTTGAAAGCATTTTGGGTACTTTGGCCCTCACAGCAGCTGTCGCTTCCCTACGGGGAATGTGGAATAACTGAGAAAGGATGTGGAGGGTGGATAAAGGAGCCCTTTGCCTCCTGATGACCCCTCCAAATCTGTCCAAGGTCCCATCTAGATCAGAATGGTTCCAGCTCCTGCATGAAACTGGGGATGATTTGATCCCACACAGTCCAATATCCCATATCAACAGAGGGGCTGCCCCCCATGATCTGGGGAGCCCCTGGGTACACAGGGAACACCCAGCTCCACAGGAACCAGCCTGGCAAGTGGATGGATGTCCCTGTGTGTAAGAAAGGTGCAATGCACTGGGGAGGTGTGAACAGGAGGGAGGGAGTGTTTCCAGGGCTGGGGAAGCTGTAAGATGGGCTGGAATGGTCTGATGCAGAATGTGGACGTGCAGGGAGATACCACGAGCAAGAGGCTGATGAGTGCTCTGGTAATTAGGGCAGAGGATACAGGGAGGCGAATGAGTCACTCAGCTTAGGTAAATCTCAGCAGGATTATTATTATCGGAAGGGAAAATGCTGCAGATGTTGGATCCCAACAGCTTGAGAAGTCACCTTGAAAGAGCAACTTTCTAGGGCACTGACCTTGGAAAGAATGCATCTGGGTTTAACAGGTATTTGGGGGCCAAGCCATGGCTAGTTCTGGCTCTGCTGACCTCTGGAAAAGAGATTCAGGCCCCTCTGGAGCCCACGTGGCAGGGCAGGTGGCACAGCACACGGGTCAGTGATGTCCTCTCAACAGCCCTCTATGGAGCTCAGCTGCCCCTTGATGCTCCCCATGGCAGGTTGTGCTGCTCCCTGCAGTCCCTGGGGAATGGGTGGAATTTCCCTGTGGGGTTCCCCTTTCTGTTGTTGCAGGACAGCACGGTCAGCAGCCAGCCCTGGGGAAGTGATACTGCCCTGGGCACTGAGAGCTGCTGTCTGTGCCAGGGCACGTAGCACCGGGGGGCACCTTGGGTATCCCTGGTGACAACTGTGGTGTGGCTGCCACCCCCTGTGTGGGAGGAGCCCTTTTCCAGGGGGTCAGTCTCCACCGAGGCTGTGCCGAGAGCAGGGAGGTGATGGTGGTGATGATGATGGGCAAGCTCGGGGACCTGAGGTGCAGCAGGTTTTGTTATGCTGGTGGGACTGTGTGGGAAGCTGCCTGCCAGTGCAATCCAGTCTGTGATCCTTCTGGTTGAGATATTAACTCTCAGAGCATGAAATGTTTATTAATCAGGCAGCAGTGTTTGGGCACAGAGCCGTGCGAGGCGATACCTCCGAGGTGCCAGAGCTGCTACAGAAAGAGCTCTCAGGCCTGGCCCAGGCTGCCCGGGGCAGGGGTGGAGTCCCCGTGATCCCTGGAGGGGTTTCCAAGCCGTGGAGCTGCGGTGCTGAGGGACATGGTTTGGTGGTGCCCTGGCAGTGCTGGGGGAACAGGTGGACTCTGAGTTAAAGGTCTCTACCAACCAAACCAATTCTGTGGTGCTGTGAACTGCCCTTCTCTGGCTTTGGCAAACTGGCAGGATCCTGGATTCCTTTTGATGACCACGCACAGGGAAGAAGGGGGTGACTGGGTGCAGAGCATCCCTGTGCTGTGATGGATTTGGGTGTAGGTTTGGACCTTGTGAGAACACTGCAGCCCAGCCTCCTGCTCTTCAGCCCCTCTCTTCTTCCTCCTCTTGTGAATTAGCCTGGTGAGGGCAGGAGCTGGTGGCCCTGTAACAGCCTCCTGCTCATTCCCCTTCCTCTTTGGAGCTGCTGGAAACATCCCTGAGCATCAGCAGCCGTTTCAGGTCATGACTGAGGTGAACAGAGGCAAGCAGAGCAAAGCTTGGTGCTGTGACCTCAAGTCCTCTCCCAGCAGGGAGCTCTTCCACCCTGACCTGCACTGGGAGGTGCTGACAGCTGCAGAAAATCACTGGAGGTGGCTGGAGACGACTGCCCACTGCCCCCAGAGACCTCTGCCCACTGCTCCTGGAGCCCTCTGCCCACTGCAGACAGGTAGAGCTCTGAGCTGCAGGATTCACCCCGATGTGGGGGTGCCCTGGGGGCCGTGGCTCTGCAGTCACGTGTGGCAGTGCCCGTGGAGGGTGGATATGCTGACCTGGAAAGAGAGGAAAGGATGCAGAGCCACGGCAGATGAAAGTCTGCCTGGTGTTTGCCACAGGCTGCAGCTGCCTCTAAATGCTGTTATGCAACATGAGGTTTCCTTTTGTGTGGAATTTGACTTTAACAACCTTATAATTTAGCAGAGTGGTGATATATTTTTTTTTCCCTGTGCTTTTTTTCCCTGTGCTGTCATCATCCTGGGAGTGCTGGGCTGGCTTGAAAGACAGCCTGGAGTTAATTGTGGCTCAGGCCGTTCATCAGGTGCAGTGCAGCTCTCTGCTGGGGCCAGGGAGGAGGGAGGAAATAGTTGAGTAAGCTGAGGAATTAAAATAATGGCAAACACAGGTGATGCTCCATGTCCTCTCTTCTCAGCATGTGCACACAGTAAATCTCCACCTCGTGCAACATCAGATCCCTTTGTGCTGCCTGTGAGAAGGGGGAGGTGTTGTTTACACGGTGAGATGCTTTGTTTGCACCTCCCTGAGAGATTCTGGGCAGAAAATGTCCATGTCAATATGGACGGGAGGAAGGTTTGGGTCAGGCAAAGGATAATTTTTAATTGGATGCTGACATTCAAAGGTGCCTTCAGAGCACCTTGGCTCTGCCTCGGAGGATGCTCAGTGCTCCTGCATCCCTCTTGTCATTGACAAGTGGGGCTGAGGTCACCAGGGTGGTCTCTTGGAGCGTGGTAAGGATGAGCAGAGGAGGGGAAGGAGCTTCTGAGGAAGCTTCATTGCCCATCACGGTTGAATTAAAGGCACAAGCTCTGCCAGGGATGGTGTGGAGAAGGCAACGTGGCTCATGGGTGAGAACTGTGGGGAACTTGTTGATGTTTTCCATGAGCTGGCTGCATTTTGTGGGCAGAATCTCACGTCTGATGCCTCTTCCCTTAAACAGGCAGGCAGAGAACCCCTTGTTTTGGGTGTGATTGCTGTGCTGTCAGAGAGACCTGCTTTGGAACAGCCTGTTCTGAAACACAACAAACCTACTTGTGTTTTCTCTGAGGAGTCAGCTTGGAAACTCAGAGAGATTGTACCTTAAACTGCCCTGCAGCTTCCAGCCACCTCTTGGAGGATGAGGCAGAACTCCTGCTCTGTCTGTGCCACTTCCCCTCTCTGGGGATCCCTTTCGGGTGGGAGCTTGAGGGTCAGGGGAGCCAATACACCCTGAACCACTGATGGAGCTGCTCAGATATTGGGCATTAATGAGGTTCCAGCTCCACCTGAACAATACAGACCAAAGCTGACCTCTGCACAGGGGACACAGGGTTCAGCTCAAGGAGCCAGAGGAAGGCTTTTCCCACAGGGCTTTTCCCTCGAGTGCCTTGCTTGGAGGGGCTGGCAAAAGTCTCCTGACAGTTGGGTTGAGAGCATTTCACTTTCCAGTGTTTGTTTCTGCCGTTGAGAAATGCAAAGCATGCGCCTCAGCCACGGGAAGGCCACTTTGTGGATGTGAGAAGTAAATAAGAGAGATTAATGGCAATACCAGTCCCCGTATCGTGTTGCATACATGGGCCTTGAGTAAATCTGAAGGTTATCAAATAAATGATCATGGTCATCTCGGGCAGTTTCACTCCTTTGGCTTTCAAAGCCAGTTATAAAGAGGTTTTCCAGAGCAGGCTGCGCCCTGCGGTCAAGAGGCTGTTTTCTCCCTGGGATTATTTGGAGAGCATGGGGCCAGCCAAGGTTCCTTCAGAGGCTCTTGCTTTCAGTGCTGAGAGGCTCCTTGGAGCAGTGGCAGTGGCAGGAGTGGAGGCTCTGGCCAGTGCTCCCTGGGGACGTGCCCATGGTTAATGCAGGGGTGGGTGTTTGGTGGCTGCAGAGCCCAGAGAGGTGCTGCTGGGAGTGTTGGCAGAACCAGCTCAGGCTGATCCTGCCCCTGCTTTCAAGCCTTGGCTGGGAAAAAAATCACTTAACTGTTGTGATTCTGTTTGGGGCAGTGAAGGGCTTTTAGTGTTGGCTGGGAAAATGAAGGCTGAGTTATTGGAAGGGACTTGCACTTTGTTTTTTGGTCTTTCCAAACAGGCATTGATTCCTGCTGCAGACACAATGAGGTCATAGAATGCTTTGGGTTGGAAGGGACCTTAAAGATCTTGTTCATCCCACCTACCATGGCAGGGACACCTCCCCCTACAGCAGGTTGCTCAAGGCCCCATCCAACCTCTCTGAACACATCCAGTGATGGAGCATCCACAGCTTCCCTGGGCAACCTGTGCCAGGGTCTCACCTCCCTCAGAGTGAAAAATTTCCTTATTTCCAGTCTGAATCTCCCCTTTTCCACTTCTCATTTGCTGCTCACCCACAGCAGTGCTGCTTTATTTTCAGCTGTGGTCATCCTGGAGTCACAGACGAGCTGCAGGGATGTGTTTGCAGGTGGAATTAGCTACACCTCCTCGTTTAGAGGGATTTCTACAATTAGCACTGATCAAGGAAAAACATGTCTCTCAGCACCACATCTCCACAGCCTTGAAACCCCTCCAGGGATGAGGTTTCAGAGCTGGAGACAGCAGGAATAACATGAAGGGCTTGGAGCCCCTCACAGGTGAGGTGGGGATGGGGCTGTTTTGGTCACTTGGCTTTTTGCAGCAGCTAAAAAAATAACTATTGACTGTTTCCCCAGGAGGGCAGGAAGATTAACTTGGTGGAGTCTGTGGCCTTGCTGCAAAGGCACCTTATGTACCATTTGGAAACAACAGACTGCTGAGAGAGAGGGATTTAAATTTTAATTACTCCTGGCACGGGCACAGGTTGAAGTTTGGGGTTTTGGGCAGAGGTTTTTCTGATGATGGCTTCAATGCAGAGCCACCTGATCCAGGTGGATTTGCTGACTCACGCAATGTGATACAGCCCTGAAGGTTTTCAGTGGCACAAAGCACCTTGCTGGTGATTCTCCCACCTGGGGGATGGATTTTGTTCAAATCTTGGTGTGGGTGGGGGAAAAAAACCCCAAACCAACCCAGACCCCAGCACTGGGCACTGCTGCTCAGCATTGGCAGGACTGGTGTTTCTCAGAAATAGCTGCCAGGCTCTCAAGGGCTCTGGGGAAGGTTGGCCTGAGCCCATGGGGTGTGAGGGAAACCCCAGGGGCGAATCCTCCTAGGGTTTGAGGGGATTCATGAGAATCCTTGTGGGGTTGGCAGGGCTGTGCTGTGATCCCCTGTGCCAGGGAGGGCTGGCTGCACCCAGTGGGTTTTGTGTGGTGGTCAGGTCTCCAAAATAGCTGGTTTTGGAAGAAAACTCCAGGCCTGCTGCCCTAGATTGTGAAATGCTGTGAGATTTGGACATCCTGGGGCATTCCTGTCCTGTTTTGGGGCATCTCTACTGCCAGCAGATCCAGAGTGGAGCCAAGGGATATGGGAGCACGTGGGGCCACAGTGCCCACCCACGTCAGAGCCCAGGGGGAGGACACATATCACAGGGCTCAGGCACTCAGTGTCCTAATGAACCCTGTGTGGGAAATTCCCTTCCTTTCCCCAGCTCTCTGTGGAGTTTCTCAATTGCTCCCTTTGCTCTTCCCCTTCCTGGGCAACTGGGGACTGTAGCACAAGGTGCTGGGTGCTCTGGATCACCAGCCAAAAGGGGTGGGGATTGCAGGGCAGGTGCTGGGCTGGTCTCTCCCTGGTATTGTCTGGAGCACACATTGTCACCTCCAGCTCTTCTGCCCCACACCCACATCCCACAGGAGCAGTGAAGCCCCATCACCCACCTGCATGCAGCCATCTGCCCTGGGCACCCTGCCCTCATCCTCCCGTGTACTGGGGTGCTGTCTGCACCAGCACCCCCCCAGCGAGCCCCATGCCACCCTCCAAAGAGATGTTTATCTCTCCCTGGAGCACGATGTGTCTGGCAGCCTGTTATTGCTCTTGCAGAGGAGGTGAATTTGTGTCTGGAGGAGGTGTTCCCTGGAATTCCCTCGGAGGTTTCACTCAGTTCAGAGCTGGGCTGTGTGTGGAGAGCAGGGAGGGGAGAGGTGGGTGCCACTGTGGCTGTGGGAGGGCTCAGTCTCCCTCCCTCGGGTGCCCAGCTGCCTTTGAACGTGCCGGGGAAGTTCTGAATTCATCATCTCGTTTCCTTGTACGGGATCCAGATGGCACAGGGCTCCCTGTCCTCTCCCAGTAAACCCAGCAGGCATCCTGCTGGCACTGCAAATGCTCTGGCTGGGCCTCCTGTGCTGCTTGGCCACCGTCCTTGATGTGTCTCTCCTGGGCTCCTTTGCCTCTGCAGTGGTGACCCTGTGCCCTGAGCAGCCGGGGTCCTGACACCCCCAGCCGGCCCCATTGTGTGCATGGAGCTGCTGGCAGAAGAATTTGCAGCATGGGTGAGGTTTTCCTGGGAGCAGAGCCCTGGCAGCACCCAGTGCCATCCTGTTCGCCCACAGGTCCTGCTCTTTGGGCACAGAATGAGGGATTTGCAGAAGGTTGCAGTTGCAGGGAGGGTTTAGCAGGTCTCCAGCAGAGCTGGTGTCTTGTCCCCAGGGTGCTGAGCCCCTCTTTGGTCTGTTTCCTGCTGGGACTGTCACTTTTAGCATCAGCCCCGTGCTGGGCTCCGTGTGCCAGCCATGAGGCAGCCTCTGCCAAGCATCCCCCACAGCTGGTGAGGAGGCAAAGCCAGGAGTTAGCAGAGGTCAGGGGGAGCTGCCTCCAAGTCCTGGGGGAGCAGGAGCTGGTGCCTCCCAGGGAGAATGTGGCTACCAGCAGCTGGGACTGGTGGCCCCATGTCACCAGCCCTGGGAACGGCAGCATTTTGCTGCCCTCTAGTGAGGTCTGGCAGCTGGGCTCCCTTTGGGGTCCCCGTGGCACCAACGACCTCCCTTTGGGGTCCCTGCAGCAGGGGCACAACCTTTAGGATCCACAGGGCAGAGCAGGTTCCCGTGGGATGGTTGCACTTTGTGCTGTCCCTGGGTGGCTGCTTCACGTCCTGATGCAAAAACGAGGCACCAGCTTAAAGCTAAGTGACCCCCAGAGCAGTTGGGCTTGTCTCCCCCTCCCCACAGCCTCCTGGGACCCCACCTTGTCTCCCTGCCATGCCCTGGCCTTTGCAGGATGCTGTCACCACGGTGTCACCTCTGGTCCCCCAGTTCCTTTGGGATCTGCTCTTTGCCAAGCAGCGAGGAGACATTTGCCCTGACTTCTGCCCGGGCAGCTGTTTGCTGCATGTAAATAATATCAATTAATTAAAAGGAAAATCAAAACTAGGCACATGTATAATTAGATCATCTACAAGCCCCTGGTTTAATTAATTATGTTAATAGGGCCCCCGGCAGCGTGGAGGCTCGCGGGGGATCGGCGACCGTGCAGCAGGTCAGCTGGGGGGTGGGAGGGGAGGAGCCCTGTGTTCCAATCCTGCCTGGGCTGAGGGTGCTGAGCCCTGGCCCCTCACGGTGTGGATGGGGGCCAGGACCCCTCTCCCTGCTGTGGTTCTGGTGTCCTGAGCCCATTGCAGTGTCCAGGGGGGTTGGAATCTCTCCAGAGAAGGAGACTCCACAACCTCTCTGGACAGCCTGGGCCAGGCTCTGTCACCCTCACACCAAAGAACTTTCTCCTCCTGCTCAGATGGAACCTCCTGGGTTCCAGTTGGTGCCCAGTGCCCCTTGTCCTGTCACTGGGCACCACTGCCCAGAGTCTGGCCCCATCCTCTTGCCCCAGGGCCCTTTATCTCTTGCTCAGCATTGCTCAGCTCCCCTCTCAGGCTGCTCTGCTCCAGCTGAACAGCCCCA
>JANHGL010014384.1:8644-29776 GCA_024611195.1 Ceyx melanurus
TTGCTCACTTGAGTGGTTGTAAATTTTTTCCTGAACATCATTAGGAAAGGGAAACTAAAACAATTTAATTAAAAATGAGGGAGAGCACAGAAGCGAGCGGAAGCGAACCTTGGCGTCCAACGTGGGGCAGTGGCAGCCTTCTGACATGGCCTGGCCAGGAGTGGGGCTTGGCTCCCATGGGCTAACATGGCATCTGTGACTCCTTCCTTTGGGACAGCCCCATTCCCCTGCCAGCCCTGCTCATCTCTCTGCCATTTACCTTCCCATTCCCCCTGCAGTTCCCCTGCCCACCAGTGTCTGGATGGGCTGTTCATGTCAGCTACCTGAAGGGCATCTGCTGTCATTTTACAAGCAACCATTTTCCCCAACTGCTGCTGCAGTGGTTAAATGTTTTGTTGCTATGGCCACACAACCAGAGGATTAGAAAGTCAAGCACAGTAATTTCTTCATCTTAAGAGCCTTGGAGGTTAACCTGACAGTAGCACTGTAGAGATAAAGGTATTTTTGGCATCCTGATCAGTCTCTGTGCTCCAGCCTTGCCATCCTAGTCCCACCATTTTTCAGAGGAGGAAGGGACAAAATTTAATTCTTCCTTCCATCACACAAACACCCCTTCTCCACCCAAAATGTGATTTATCCTTTCCTTCAGAATGGAAAATGATGGCTGGAGGTACTGTGATATCTATTGCCTGCATGGAGCTCACCAGACAACTTCAGACTAACATAGTCCAACCAGGGAGACCAAAGCCAAGTGCAGTGACATAAATCCTTTCTCTGGAGAAAACCTACCTGAAAATGCAAGCTATGTCCACATCTGACAAGGCAATCAATGCTCAAGCCCTTAGCTAGGAGAGCTGTTAGCAGTGCTACCTGGAGGAAGGCAGGCAGCACACTGATCTGGCAGTGGACTAGGAGGCAAAGGAGGATGAATGTTCCAGAAGACTTGGTTTGAAAGAGGCTTTGTACCATGGTAGAAGATACCATAAAGGTTAGAAAAATGTTTATAGGGGAATTCACAGAACATTCACCTTTTACAATGACCAGGGATATGTATCGGTCACAGGGAAAAGCCACCTCCAAGGACTCTGGCCTGGAATTAACAAGCTTTCCCACCATGCCTGCCTGCTGCCTCATGCCCTGGGGGTGCCTGCTTCTTCCACAGCATGGCTGCAAGCTGAATACCAGCCCAGTGCTGAGCAGCCTGTGGGTCTTGGGAGTGGCATGAGACCACCCACGGGAATTGTGGCACTGCTGTCACGAACAAAAGCAGCCCTCAAGACAAGCTGTTTTGAAAATACTCGCCAGTATTTTCTTCTTCTGGGAGGTTTGTTTCATCTTACAGAGAATGTAGAAGTGAGTCCCAGCAAAAACTCAAACCCATCCTATTGATCTCTTTCCCCAGGGAGAACAGTTGGCATCATTTATGAAAACAGTCAGCCAGTGATTTTTCTCTGGAATCAAGAAACTTGGTAAGAAAGCCTTATAAATTTTCAATGCTTTACTTGTTTGTCATGTTACTTTCCATGTGATGAGAGAATACTAAAATTTGGCTGGTGGCTGTTTTTGAAGGGAACCACTAGAAAAAGACTCATTGGAAAACCTGCAGAGACTACACAAGTGTTTGATGCTGTTAACAGCAACCTCTTATCTAAGAGCCTCTTTATCCCCTGTTGACCTAAACACATGATGTTGGCTCCACAGGCTCTGCTCTTTCTTCTCTAGCCCAGCTCACTGCTCTACTCTGCCCTTCTGCAGCATCAGACTTCAGAAGGGTGCCAGAATATCTTTTGTTATAGCATGAGATTAGGCTCAGGTCCAGGGTCCCTGCTCCCCAGCAGGAACACATGGCCTTCAGGGTGAAATCCTTTGTGCCAGCACAGGGCTTGCACCTTGTTCCCAGCAGATTCCACCTCTGCTTGCCACCAGCACCCTTTTTTTCCACCCTGAAGTGTCCGGAAGGTCAGCAGGTGGAAAGCAGGATAGGATACATGCAGAGTGAGGTCTGCTTGGTTTGAAAGGCTTCCTTTCCTCTCCCTCCCCAGCAAACCCCTGCAGGTGCATTTGACAGAGCAAGTGTTGGGAGCTCCAAGCATGCAGGATGCAGAGATGGCAGAGCTCATGGAGTTGAGGCATACACCGACAACAGGCAGAACAGATGCCAAGCTCTTACTGGCACTGTGCTTCACTCTGCTAAATGGTCTGAAGCAGGAGTTTTGTATCTAATGGACAGCATTTCACACAAAGTCAGGCTGGAGAGGAACAGGACTCCTGATGCACACATTGTCCAGGGTTCTTAGAGCCACTCAAGTGCAGCCCTGCACTCCCTTTACCAGACACTCAGTTTGCTGAGAAATGCTCTACTCCATCCCTTCTCACCTGGATCTGGGTACTTCCAGTGGGCTGCTTCCAATCCTCAGGAAGTTATCAGAATGGGTTGATGAGGAGGAACTGGAAGACTTGACTTCGACCATTCCTGTGGAAGGCAGCCTGTCTTCAGACTGCTGTGCCCTGCTCCAGAGCATGGCTTGTGGTGACGATGCACAGCTCTTCCTCCTGTGGGATGGAGGGCTTGGGTGAGAAAGCTGGCTTTCCCACACACTCCAACTAGGAAACCTTCCCACAACAGGCTGGATTCTACCCCACCAGCTACAAGCTCTTGCTCCCACTGAACATGCTCTCTTTCCATGAGTCACAGGTAACTAACTACTCAGTGATGAAGGCATATTGAGCTCAACCCATTTTTTGCTCATTCTTTTATAGACCACCGTCCACGTGACCTGGAAATCAGAACTGGGAGAATGCCTCAGCCCACACACATACAGCAACTGCTTTGTTCAGTCTAGCTGCAAAAATACCTCAAGCAAGGGGCCGCCCAGCAGGGAAAGACCATTTAGATCTGCTCTGACTCTATAGAGCATATCATCTGAGGGGCTCAGCCCAAGTGGTGTACATGCACATTGATGAGAGTGACAGGGACACACCATCAGTGGGATTTTCCTTTAGTGATTCCCTTCAGGCATCACTGACCACATTTTTGGCTGTGTTCTCAGAGGTGACAGCCACTCCAGATGTAGGTGCATCTTATTCCTCACCCTGTTTGTGCTGGCAGCCTAGAACTGCTGTGCTTTTCTATCCAACACATTCACACTGAGGCATGATTCACTGTCCATTGATACATCAGACCTTAGCTCACAGGACCATCCAGCCACATGACAAATAGGCACAGGAATCTGGGACTAATTTATGTCACTGCTGTTCCACATTCAGAAGATTTCTTTCTTACATCAATTTATTTTTTTCTGAAAAAGTTGTGGTAATTTTTCCCCTTTCAAAACCACAGTGAATTGGACAAAGACCTCCCTGTGTATGCCTTGGAACAAAAGGAAATGTCTACACAAAAGGAACAGTCTAAAGTAAACAAACTTGGGGAGAAAAGATGCTGTTCTTCCTAGAATCTGGAAGGCCATCTCAGCTTTGACCAAGATCTTGAGCCCTGTCAGCAAGTGCGGCTAAATACAGGCTCACTGTACACTGGAAAGCATGATATCTTCATTTCTTGAAGTGTGTCCACCCTCAAACATCACACCACAGCCTCTCTCAAGCATTATTCCATCTCATGTTATCATAGCTGCCAAAATCTTCAAGCACAGGCTGCTTCCCTTCCCCACACTCACGCCCATAGCATGGCCCAAACCATCCCCATCGTACCAGCAGTGAGGCCCAGCACAGCCTCATGTCTCCAAGAGGAATGAAAGCAACACAGAGCTAGAAAACGCATCACAAACTCAAGCTCTGCTCCACCCAAGTGCAGCAGTTCTCTTCCAGCATGCTCTGGCCACTTCACAATTTCTCAAAGTCACGTGTAGGTTTTGTGCTGCAGGATCTGGTATGTATGTCCTGAGCACTCAGCGCAACATAAATGCTTCCAGTTCAGTACCCTGCAGCCAGGCAAGTGGAAAGTTGTTCTCTACTAGCTGCTGTCAGTTTTCAGTGGAAAGGTAATAACTGTGTGTTAAAGAGGACTATAGGCTGTTCATGCAGCAAACCCAGTTTGGGTCTCTCTCCATTTTGTGATTCTGCAGGAAAAGTCTCTCCTCCCCTCTTCAGCATTTTATAATTTGAATCACAACTTGCTTTAAGAAGGCAGCTGCCACTAGCATGGCTACAGGCTCTGTCCCAGAGGACTTCCAACTGCCTCCAGCACAACCCAGATTTAATTTAAAATAATTGCAATGTAAAATAACATCTTCACATGTGCTGAGGGAGAGAAGAGAAAAATTAAACTGAGAGGGGCAACCCTACAGCAAGGTTCTGAAATCCCCAAACAGACACTCTACAAGCAAGTGCAACGCCCGTCACCAAGCAGCCAGACACCTTTCCCGGTCCCCACTCCAGACAGCCACCTGCATCCCCAGGAGAGTCCTGTGTGACTCTTTCAGTAGGAAGCACTAAGAATTTCATGCTCTCCCCTAGATGTATCTCTAAGCAGCCACCTGCTTTCAGCTACCCACCCTGTGCTGTTAGAAGGGCTAAAGTTTAGAGGGGATTCTTAGCCATCCAGCCCACCTACCACTCACTGCAAGCACTCCCCTGTATACTCTCTTCCATAAGCAGATTAAGTTTCATTTTAGAGCAGCTAAGCTGTCTCCACTTTTCCCTGGGGATGCTGCAAACAAATACAATTTTTTCCTGGTAGTTTGGAACTATCTTTTAATGAAAGTAATGAAATTATTTCTGGATTAAGTTTAGCAGTGAAACTGATGAAAATAAAACAAAGCTGCAAACATCAGGAGTACCCCTGTAGAAATCTGTCTTGACCATAGGTGGTCTCCCTTTTTTGGTGCACAAGTTGCAGCAAAGCCTCTGACAGCCAAATTCCTTGCTCTGCTGTAAGGAACCCAAGCCACAGAGAGCAGGCCTAGAGGGTGAAGGACTTCAGAAATATCTTTTCTACTGTGCTCAGAGCCTGGCCCTTTTGTTCTTGTGGTTATCTCCTCACCATGCTGCTTGAGCCTGTGCTCCTGCTGGCATCAGCTCCACTGCTTCATAGGTGAAGCTCCCAGTTGCTCCAGGGGAACTTTCCATTCCCAGGGAGAAGTCACTGCTCAGACTTGTGGTGCTGCCTCGGTCTCTTTGCTCTAGAGAAAAGAAAACAGAGCTACCTGAAGATCAACTTGGTCTCAATCACTTTGCCTCCCTTCAAGCAGTACAGTTCCCACATGCCCTGGGGCTGTGTTCTTTTGAGGCCCCAAGGGAAGCAAATCCACTTGTAGTCACTTTGATGTTGGGAACCCAAGTCACCAAAAGATGAACCATTACCAGCACCCAGGGGTGCTGACTCTTGGCAGCAGCACTCACTGAGCATGCAGATCTCTTCCAAGGTGAAACCAGGTGGCAAACTCTTCCTCCTGGGGAAGGAAAGAAAGTTACCTCAGCCATGCTTCGGGGCAGTGTGGAGGCTGGCCATCACCAGATCTCCACAGCACGCAGTGGATCAGAACAGCAGGGATTTGTCTGTGCAGGGGCAGAGGGGACAGGATGGGGCTGGTGTTGCAGTATCTGACTCTCCCAACAGTCCCAGCCTGTACTTTGAGAGGGTGGCAACGGGCTGCAGGCAGACATGTGCTTATTCAGAGCCTCCAGGGTGGGCTCTCTTTCTTTCTGCCTTTTTTGAAATAGGAAGGGGTTAATGTTTAAGGGGAAGGGGTAAATGGTTTGTTAGAACCCAACCACCTGCTTTCCCCAGCAGTGCCTGACTTGCTGCACAGCCTGAGCCAGAGCACACAGCTTTGGGTTCATCTGTACTGAAGCAGCCATGGACAGTCATTAAGCAGAGAGCACATTTCGGCATGGACATTTTTTCAGAGCACAACGTGGCACCTCACAAACCTCGTCCCCATTTTGCAGCCTTCAGAGTGCAGAATAAATTAAAGAAAACTGGGCCAGGACACCAGGGCTTCCATCTCCCCAAAGAAATAGCACTAACAAGCTCCCTGGCTCTGCAGCCCAAGCAGCAGCAGGCACAGGCTCCTTACCTCTGCGACTTCACAGCAGAGAACTCCTCAGAGGTGATGTGCTTCAGAAAATTGAAGCAGAAAAAGAAAATCTGAGCAAAGGGAGAGAGAAGAGCAGTTCAGGAATGAACCTGAGGCTTCATGCAGCCTCTTATCTTGATAAGGAGATGCTGGCAGGAAGGAGATAGCAAAAAATCTACAGCTACCAGCCTCCAATGTGCCATGGGACGCCACCATCCCATCCTGGGCCTTCTCTGAGTTAATCTGACTCTCTGTTCCCTGCCACAGGGAGGCCCAGAATGGAAGGTGTGTGACAAGTCTCCTTATCAATGCCTTGCACACATGCCACATGCACACAGCAGCTGCTGATGCCATCAGTGCACAATATTAGAGAGATGACCCCAGCAGCTGATTACACACCCAGGTAAGCAGCAAACCCACCAGGACTAGCTGGGTCAGAGCTGCACGCTCTGCCTCTGCACCACAGCTGTATCACACCTCAATGTCATCCAATGACAGGACAAGAGGCAATGGGAGTAAGTTGGAGCACAAGAGGTTTAGGGTAAACACAAGGAAAAACTTTTTCACAGTGAGGGTGACAGAGCTCTGGAATGGGCTCCCCAGGGAAGTTGTGGAGTCTCCTTCTCTGGAGACACTCAAGACCCATCTGGATGCATTCCTGGGTGACTTAGTCTAGGTGATCCTGCTCTGGCATGGGGGTTGGACTAGATGATCTCCTAGGTCCCTTCCAATCCCTAACATTCTGTGATTCTGTGACCTGGAAGCATGAAGTACCTGCAGCACCTGTGGTCCCAAGCTCATGCCCTGCCATGCCCTGGTCTGCTTTTTGGCATTCACTCTGCTGTGCCCCTGCCACCCATCTACCCGCACAGAGATGGGCCCTTCTTTGTCAGCAGGGAGTACTTGAGGCAGCCATGCATGCCTTCTCATGTGGCAGCTTCTTGGCCAGGCAGGCACCAGAGCACAGCAGAGCTACCAGGGCTGAGCCATCAGAGCTCTGGGAAAGAATTTGAAGAGCAGTACTAATACAGGGGCCCTGGACCCATGCAAGATGAAAAACAGGCCAGGGTCCCAGCAATGCCAATGAAAAGCAGGGAATTCCTTAGTGAGGTGAGAGTCTGAGGAGCAGAAAATTAGCAACAGGGTTAGACATACTCCCCACATCTTGATGCCTCTCCAAAAATTATATTGGAATGTACTGCAATTATATTCAGAACAATATTTTTTTCTGTTAAACAGTGGAAGTATTAATGAGAATTAGTTCCACTAATCTTAACTGCCTCCCAGACCCATTTGTGCACTCACATATACACACTGGAACCAGCACAAACTGCTGCATGAGCCCGTGATACCAGCAAGCCACATGCAGCTGCAGCACCCAGGGACTGGCACTCAGGACAAGCACACAAAACTAAACAGCTTTATTTCCACGCTCCCAGGAGTCACACATCTTAAACATCCCTTCTGAACAGCTATACCAGGGACATAAACACCATTTACACAGCAGGGAGCTGGCAGGACTGACACACACCAACCAAACTAGCTTGAAAGAAGAAAACTCCCACACATTATGCATCAGGAAGTGATGGGGCAATATTTCCAGTACCTGAACAAACTTTTTAGAACCCATTGATGTTACCAGAAGCAGGCTGTGAATGCTGCTACCATAAACAAGGGCCCTGGGAACAAAAAGCAATGTGCAGCCCCTGCCCCAGACCAGACTCTCACCTCTTCTCCTTTACTGAGTCGATCAACTAACATGTGCCTGGAAAGATAGCAAGGGAAGCTCAGTCACATACTGGAAACCAGAATCAGCACGAGAGCACAAGATGTCAAGAATGGCCAGATGCCAGAGTCTCCAGGTACAAACAATGAATTAGACTCTGTCATTTTGAGCTGCCCCAACATCCACCTTTGGTTGGGAGCAAGCACCAAAGATGACCCCCCAAAGCCTTTTCCCTTGCTGTGCAGGGGTGCCAATGTGAGCAAAGTTCAGTGTGCCTACCCGAAGAGAAACCAGTCGTAGGCCACTGTCAGGTAGAGAATCTCAGATGGCTCCAGGGATGCATGGATCAGCCCATCCTGCAAAGTAAATGAGAACAGCCCTCAGGCAGCAGCCCTGGGGATTGGAACTGGGGAATTCATGATCTACTGAAAATTGTCATGGTGATCCAAGGTGCCCAGCTTGCTCTACCTGCCTGTGGTATCGTGTCTGATGGCAGGACACCTTCTTGGGCTCCACATCAAAGCCAATCCACACCCTCTCTGAAGCCAAGATAGTTCTTTGACATAAATGTACCCAGCACCACTGTCTAGTGTCATAGCTACTCACCCTGAAAGCAACCACCCCCAGAAGCAGAGCAGATCAGCCAGGTACTTACAGCCCATAAGGAGAGGCGCAGTAAGGAGATGAAGAGAGGAGTTCGATCCCAGCCAGATATACAGTGCACCAGGAGCCCGCTGTCATCTGCTCCAGGCAGGGGAAGGAAGGAAAGAGAGAAAGAAAGAGAGAAAGAAAAAGACACCTGATGTCCTTGTCCTGACAGCTGCTTGGGACATGAAGTCACTACATATGAACATCACTTTGCTATGCAGAACACATACCTACCCAGCTGCAACCCCCTCACTATCAATCCCACATCAGATTCAAACCTGCTCCAGCCGAACAATTTTTCAGTCTCACCAACCTTCCTACCAACACACACAGATCAGAGGCACACTCAGAGCACAAGTCCTGTACTCTCCAGTGAGACCACTGTGAGCAAGGGGTTTGCCTTACCATCACTATTGATGATGGAGATCAGCAGCTTCAGGTAGTTCTGTGTCTGTTGTACAAGGTCCCAGCTCTGCAGAAAGAGAAATGTTGATGGTAGGGGTCTGCCTGTGGCAAAAGGCTGTTCTGTAGTTCAGAGCCTGCCAAGCTCTTGGCTTCTCTATCCAGAACAGCAACAAAGACCTAACCTCATGATCATTCCTGAGTGACAGACCTTCCCCTTGCTGCTCCAATCAATCCTCCCATCCTCTGCACAGTGGGACAAGAGAGCAGGCAGGGAAAGATAAAATAAAGGCCATCTCTATTCAATGCCTGGTTGGCGCAGAACCTGCTTGCCTGCAGCCCCAAAGCTCCAAGCAGACCATGCTCAGAGATACTAACCTGAGCCAGCAAACACCTGTGGAGCACTGACCCAGTTGGGCAGCCCCCTGCACGCATGCACTTTGCCACATGGCTCAGCAGCCACATTACAGCTGTGTATAGGATGCAAGTAACACGATGGGGTGAGAAGGCCAAGGTCAGCAGCCCATTCCCAGAACCCAAGCACTTTGTTCAAAACTCTCTGGCCCTTGTAAATGGCCCCAGCAGGCTGCCTGCAGAGGGATGACACACTCCCAAATTCTCCAGGTAGGCACTGGACTTCTATGGTAAAGGCAGAAGGGCTCTGACCTCAGGAGATCTCCAGCACTGTAAGAGATGCAGGTAAGAAACATCAGAACAAGCTCAAGTGTACCACTCTTGACCACTGTGTCACAAGAAAATGCATGGAATTCCAGCAGCCTGATCAGAGCCAGAACTGGCTCAATGGAAAGAAGATAGCACTGGAAAGGAAAAGGCAAGGAGAGGGACATGTTTCATTGTGACAGTGTTAGTGGCATAAGCAACATGTAATTGCCAGCAACAGAACGCTTGCTGTGCACTTGTGTGAGTGCACGTGTGCGTGTAAGCATGCTGAAGGCCACTGCCAGACAAAGAACACATTGCTCTGCTGGGAAGCCTGCACAGCAACAAAAGAGCAGGGAAATGGGGAACACACTCAGCCTGGGGCATAAAAACACTTATTTTCAAAGTCTTTTATCTGCCCAGTTCAAACCAATCTTGTGCTTATGCCAGAAGGAATCATCTAATCATCCAGTCTGATCTCTCTGTACCACAAACCAGAAAGTTTTGTTCATTTGCCCCAAATACAGCCTGCAGCTTGCACTTGGCAATATCTCTGCCCAGAGAAGCACCTCAACTAGAGGTGACAGCTCATCGCTCCTATGGCAGCATGTTCCAACAGATCATACTCAAAAATAATAGTCAAGGCTGCTTTTTCTTACTTGAAGGTCTGATTTCAGACTGCAGATATTGTGCAGCTTTTCTTCTGTAGATTGAAGAGTGGTGTAGAATTAGTATTTTCTCCCTGCAAATGTACTTACACATTAATCATGTCAACCCTCCATCAACTCTATGATTAGCTAAACAGACTGAGAACTCAGCTTTAAGTGAAGCACCTTCTCTAGTCCTTAGATCATTTCTGCTTCTATTTATTACACCTTCTTCAATTTTTAATGTCCTTTTTAAAATACTGACTGCTCAGTGTGCTAGTGAACAGGTTTCTAGCCATAAACAAGCTGTGTTACCATTAGTTCTGCGTCACCACTGTGAGCTACTTTTCTGTCATTCTGCTTATGCTGGCACTTAAACCTTATTTACATCACTGACTGACAAACAGTGGCCCAGCACGGGGAGCTCTGCTAGTCCTGTAGTGCTTCCACAGGGCACAGGAGCACAACACGCTCCAGCACAGTCAGTCACCACAAACTCTGGGAGGAATGGCAGGTCCCCCAAGGGGTGAAATGAAGCACACTAATCAGCAGTGTGAGGTGGTGTTTCCTGGTATGAACAGACAAAGGTCAACCTTGAAGCTTGGGCAAACAATTCAGTTATCACTTGTGATTCTGTCACAGTAATAAGGAAGGGAGATGTACTATAGCCAATCAGGATTTTCTACTCTTCTGCCACGGGACAGGTACCTTGCAGATTGATGAAGAAGGTGCCTACCCACTCGGCTACTGCTCTCCTGAGGGAAGGCTGACCTCTCTCACAACTCTCCATAGCCAAGGCAGTCTGCCGACTGTGGGCACATGCTGAGCTAAGACTGCAAAAAAAGTAACACTGCCTTCTGTTTTCTAGCATGTCCCTTACGTTGAGCAGCAACATCTCCCTAATGGATTGCAAGCTTTACACAAACTACAGAAAAAGTTTGACATTACAGTCAGATGCCTCAGGACAAACCAAGCCACACAGATTTTGGGTAGAGGATTTCCACTGTCACTCTGAACAGTCAGGTAAGCAGCCTTGCTCCCACTGGGGCACAAAGTGAGTCAGACTACGGCAACAGGAGCAAGTCAGCCTTCAAATCTTTGCTGATCCTTCCCGAACAAATCTCTGACCTCCCCGAGAGACACTTGCTTTGCTCACCTGGTACTCGCTCCAATCAATATTCAGAGATTGTGTCAGGGAGACTGGGATACTTAATGGAGCATCTACGTAATCCTGCAAAAAAACCCCAATGGAAATGGTCAAAGAAAAGCCATGACTCAAAGGCACTGAGTTCCAGAAAAAAAACCCAAAACCCAAACAAATAAATGCCAAATGGTGCATCTACAATAAAATGTTTCAACAAAGCATTTCTGGATGCAAAAACCTGTAAGAACTAACTCAAGCCTCCTAGAAGGACTAGTGGACAAGAGGAGCTTTGCTGTGCTCCCAACAGTTAAAGTCAAGGACAAGTCATGTTAGTTTCTGAAATCCTGTAGGGCTGCTCCACTCAATCACCTCCCTCAGTGGAAGACAGAATATGAAGACAGAACTGAGAACAGAGGTTATCGATAAGATATCAAATTCAAAACTAGGAACAACCCATACCCTCACCATGAGAGGTCAAGCATCCTGGGCTTCAGGAAAAGGATTAATTTATTTTGCATATTAATTCCACAATGAATAATTTAGTACATTTGTTACCTGTTTTGTTTGTCCTGTTGGTTTTGTCTTTGTGATCAGAAATAAGCGCATGATATAAACACATGAAATAATCACTCAGGAACTCTGAAGCAAGACTTAAGCCCAGTAAAGCCCTCAACTCTCCATTTTGTAACATTCATGTACCTGTTTCCAGTTAAAGATGAGACCTTCAGCTGTGTAATCCCGGTCTTTGTACTCCTTAAAAAATTCACAGCCTGCAAGAAAAAGAGATAATGAACAACTGTTCAGTTAATTGATATCTGACAACCGAAGTGCTCTATGGGACTAGAAGTGCTGGCAGCCATGGGCTTCAGAGCACCAAACCCATCAAAACTGCTGCCTGTGGGAAGAGAAGAGCAGTAATCATCAATACAGTGTGCAGCACAGCTGTCCAGCACCAACAACCCGGAGCACTCAGCAGTGAACACACACAGAAAAGGGCAAACTCCAAACACACAGAAAATGTGGAGTTGGAGGGACTAATTCTCTCTTTCCCAAAGAGGTTTTGCCAAGGAGCTATGTTTTCCAAGGCTGATGGCTTTTGGACAGATCTAAAGCATCAGCCTGACATGCTCAGCAAGAAGGAACCAATAAACGTTGGTGCTGGCAGAGCCATGGGGAAAGCCAGCTGTCACAGGGCATCTGCTGCAGGTAACAAGAAAGGGCTCTGTGAGAGGCAACTGACATTTTTTCCCTCATGTTTCCTCTTTCAAAATCTCCTTTTTCAAACATGTGAATTGCCCTAGCTGAAAAAAAACAGGTACATAACCACTTCCAAGGGTTCTACCAAGCCTTTAATTCTAGAAGCTTGTCCTTTGACTTTGTTCTTCTCAAACAACTGGTTGCTGCAAACTGCAGTCACTTAGTCACAGCTGAGCAGCACCATTAGCACTGCAGATGCTGGCGGCTCCACAAAACACCTCTCCCAACACACTGCATATGCCCCAACAGTGCCACTGTGCCCATGTTACCAAGAAACCCCATGCCAGGAACTGAACACAGGCACTGATTCCTACACTGCAAGTCACAAGTAATCTCCAATAGTGAAGAAAAAATAATCTGCGTGCAAGGCCAGGACTAGCTCTCAAAAATGCAGAGTCAGGAGGCAATCTGTCAGTTGAGATTTAACTCCAATTAAACAATGGCTTAAAGCAAAGAATGGGGGATTATGACAGAAAGCATTGGCAGCTACAAATGCCAACTACCAGTCAAATGGAAGAGAGGGTTTTTCTTCACTGGAGAGCACAAAAGCTTCTACAGATACACTATTTTAACCCAAACCTTTTACTTTAGACAGTCATTACACTTTGCTGAGTAAAAACTGTCTTTGTGGGCATGCCCAAGGAGTTATGGTGAATGGAGTTAAATCCAGTTAGCAGGTGGTCCCAAGTGGTGTTTCCCAGGGCTATGTGGTTGGGGGTGTGGGTTGACAGCTGGCTGAAGATAAGCCAGTGTGTGCCCAGGTGGCCAAGAAGGCCAAAACAGCATCTTGGCCTATATCAGAAATAGTGTGGCCAGCAGGACTAGGAAAGTGATTGCCCTCCTGTACTCAGGAGTGGGGAGACTGTGCCTGAAATACTAGGTTCAGTTTCAGGACCACAACTCCAAGAAGGAAATTGAGGTGCTGGAGCTTGTCCAGAGAAGGGCAATGAAGCTAGAGCACAAGTCTCATGAGGAGTGGATGAGGGACCTGGGGCTGTTTAGCCCGACGAAAAGGTGGCTCAGAGGAGATCTCACTCCTTCCTGAAAGGAGGCTGTAGAGAGTGGGGGTCAGTCTGCTCTCCTAAGAAACAAGCAATAGCACAAGAGGCAAAAGCCTCAAGTTGTACTGGAGGAGAGTTTAGGTTGGATGTTAGAAAAAATGTACTCACTGAAAGAGTTGTCAAGGCCTGTCCCAGGCTGCCCAGGGAAGTGGTGGAGCCCCCATCGCTGGAGGTATTTAAAAGCTGTGTGGGATGTGGTGCTGAGAGACATTGTTTAGTGGTGGACTTGGCAATGCTGGGTTAACAGTTGGACTTTATGGTCTTAAGGGTCTTCTACAACCTAATCTGTGGTTCTAAGATTTTATGTCTGGACACTGCCTCGCTCACCTACGACAAAAGGATCTCAAGATAACATTAGAGACAAATTACAAAATAGAAAATCTTTCAATGCAAACCTGGAAGTGTCTCTGAGAATATATTGTGGCATTTGGCCAGTCACTGAACCTTAGATGTGTATGCCTTAGATTTAAGAGAATGACAATATTCCCCTGTGGACCAGCACTGCTGAATTCAGGCAACATCTGCAAGGAGAATTTCCAGTTTTATAATATTTACCTGCAGTTTGGCAGTGAAGAGCTGCTAAAAGAAAGCAGCTGTCCCAGATGGCAGAAGAGGAAGGACTGTCCCTGAATACTGCTTACACTACACATATGCCCATATAGTAAGAACTCTACAGCTCAAGTCTACAGAGTCACTTCTTCCTCATTGTTCACAAACCCTACAAAAGTTCACTGTCTCTCTCATGTTCTCAATTTGGTGAGGCATAAGGCAGCAACATGTACTTGTGCCACCTGCTACAGAAAGCAGTTACACCCCTATTTCTATACACCTTGGCAATCCACCTGGCAAACTTGACAGAAATCTGCATGCAGCTTCTCTGAATTGTCACGAATTTATGTACAAAAGGAAATACACACACACACACACAAAATGTTTAAGGGCAACAACTACCAATCAAGGAAAACTTTGGGTTTGGATCGCCCACAACAGTTTTGTTTTCTTTGTGTGCAAGGGAAAGAGTCCTTTCTTGCAGACAGACTTCAAGCACAGCAGCCTCACAGACAGTCCTACCACCAAGCCTGCCATCAGCAGGCAGGCAGCACTACTCAGCTCCTGGTGAAGAGTGCAGCCAGTGACCCAGCAGTGGTTGCTAGGCACAGGGAATAATATAGCCAGGGAGTCGGGCTGGAGCGGTCTGCAGCTCAACCCAGTGCTGCAGGCTTGGGCTGACAGTTCTGCCAGGCACTGACAGTACCTTACAGTGCTGCTCTGGGACACGAGGACCAGAAAACACTCTTAAAAATTAGGGTTTTACATAACACAGAGCAAGATACATATTTTGCATCTGACAGTAGTTTGGAGTTGGCAGGGGTGTCAAATGCCATCTTAACCTCAGCACCACCTCAGGGACTTTTTCTCTGTGCTTGAATTAATTAAAGACATTATTTTGCCAGCTCAAAGAGCAACTGCTGCTGACTCACACCACCAGAGCTTCCAGATTCAGTGCACTGTTCTCAAAGAGCTTATCTCCAGAGGGAGCACAGCAAACACTCAGCAAGTCACAGTCACTTCACCACAGACACACAGAGATAGTTCCCAATCCCCAGAAACAGACTGTCACCTGTCCCTTAGGAGTCCCTCAGGACATCAGTCCTGTACCTGGATATGGGATGGACAGAAGCGTGAAATCAGCGTAACGTTGAGCTTTGTCCACCTTCTCAGAAGACGTCACACTGCACGGGATAAGAGGAAAAGAGAAGACATTTGTATTTTTCATGGAGGTGCTACCGCCCAAAAAGCTGCCTGTCACTTCTCCCCAAACAGTGACTTGACTCAGTAGCAAGCAGAGGCAGAACTTAACACAGTCAAATCAATAGGCATTGCCCCAAACCACTGAACCTTTCCTCAGAGAAATACCTCCCTCTAGTCCTATGCACAGAGGGCTCCTTTATTAGAAGGTTCTACAAAGAAAACCTACTCAGAACACAGAAGACAGATGACAGCAGCTACCTTGCCCATTGATACAGCTTTCCCTAGCCTAAAACCCTGGGGTTTTCTTTACAGCATCAACTAACTGATCCTGCTGCAGCACTCTTCCAGGGACTGCACCCAGGATACTGAGTGCACACCCAACAGCAAATGACTACAGTGAGTTGCTACACTAGGGGCAATCCAAAGCCTACATAAAAACAAGGGAACCCAGACTCACTTCAAGCCAAACTTCACCTTCTTGTTTTCCACCATCAGGTCACAGATATATCGGACAGACAGGTATCGAAGCAGTTTGATGTCGTGCCCTCTGACCTTGTCAAACAGCTGGGAGTCTGCATTTCTGCAAGACAGAACAACGCAATGCAAGGTGAGCATGGAAGACTGACCACGCTGAGTCTAATTCTTTGCACAACCACAGTTCAACTTGAGATTGGTCCCAGCCCTAAGCTGCACAGCACAAGCCTTGTCACTTGTCTCTTGTCAAGAGACAGACTATGCAATGACCTGATACTGCAAACTTATGCTTAGGGTCTCTCCCCACATCTTACTCTGTTCTACAACAAGCTCAGATATAGAACAGTTTCTCCAGACTGGAGATGTAGTTTTTGAAGTAAACACATTTGTGTAATACAAACACCTTTTAAAGTGGCTCTACATATAACTGTCCCCAGCCCTTCCCTCTAGCAAGAGATTATCAGGCTTCAGTCACACTGGGTTCAGCCAGCCATTAGCATTCAAGACTCTTTTTCAGAAGCAAGGAGATTAGGAGTCTGATCTTGGTGATGATTGTAAGCCTGTACCCAAAGCCCAGCCTACCAAAGTGCAGAATTGAGTAGCTGAGACAGTCAGCTTTGGTCCAAACTCCTGTTTCCCCATTCCAATGATTAATACAAACCTAAGTGCAGGATCTTCCTCTGAAATGTCTTCTGCATCTGCCCAAGCATCATCAGAACCTCCTGCAACACAAGCATTAAGAACTTAAACATGTAAATCAACTCAATCTCCAATCAGACAAGACATGCACACACTCCAAAAGGTCATGGTTTGATGCCCTCTCTCCACATATAAGTGCTCTCAACAGTTCCCCACATTTGCTCCTCCCAGAAAGGACATTTTCTAATGTAGCCCATTCCTCTCTTGTCATTGCAAAGGACCTAAGCAGGTTAAACCAGTTACTGACAGCCAGCCAGACACCTCAGTAGTGCTACACAGTGCTTTGCTATGCCAAACTTCAGTTCCCACACTACAGACACCCAGACACACCCAACACTCCCCTGAAGAACTTTCCCTAAGTCCATAATATCTCACCATGAGGATTTGATTACCAAGCACTTTCTTCCATAGTTCCACCTCACATGTTTGGGAATCAGTACCCTCAATCCTTCAAGGCTACTTTACTTGCCTACATGCTTTTCCCATAACTCACTCTTCAGCCTCAAGCTCTTTTGTCACTGCTTCTTATGAGTCTGGCACTCCATCCTGTAGCATGGTGCTTGGAAACAGCCACAACATTTCAGTGTCTGCTCTATTATGCCCAAGACAAGCAGGTCCACACTACAGCTCTGTGTCAGCACTTGGAAAGAGCCCGCTGTTGTGTGTAGGTCGGTCACAGCACTGACTAGCCTTACCAGGCAGACAGTGACAAATGGCTCCTCACTCACCTGAGAAGATATAGTTGTAGCCCGTGCGCCCATAGAGCTCTCCCCAGCCAGCCAGTGTTGCTGATCTGCAGATATGCTGGAGGAAGAATTTGTTATTAACCCCAGATACTCCCATCAGTCTTTCCTGTATCAGGTCCCATGCCTATTTGCTGTCACATTACATAGAACAGATTGGTATCTACATCTACAACCTCTCAGCAGTCTCCCTGGCAATCCTGGTGCAGATTGAGTTCTCTAAACACCTCAAACTCCCAAGTGCCTTTATCTCCAGTTAGTTTTAAAATCACTTTTTCATCTCCAGTTCTCAAATTCACTAATATATTAAATTCATGCCCAGTTAGCAACATCCATGTTCTGATAATACCCTGCTTGAGCCTTATTTCCACATTTCTGTAGATAAGATTTAAGGATGGTCCCAGTACAACTCTGGGCAGCTCACTCCTGCAGAAAAAGGGCAGCAGGTTCAGCCCATCAGTCAAACGAGATTAAAATTGTCACAGGTATGATTTTTGTGGGGTTTTTTTCCACACAGTGTTTCTAAATTGAACTAAGAAAACTGAATTAAGCTACTTAAATTCTAAATGAGACTACTCCTACAGGACTTTGATAGTTTAAGCAATCCACACAAAAATGAATCTAATTTCACTTTCTTACAGATCCCCCTGCAGACAAGCCCACACATTCATAAGAACATTTACGCAATCTTGCCTCCTGAGGGAGCAGACAAGAGAAACTTCTCTTCAGAAATAAAAGTTATTCAAAGGGAGCTCACTGCTGGGAAGTGTAATGGGCAGAAAGTGACAATAGTTGTCTTTCCCTTCTCAAAGACCAGAGATCTTTGGTCCTTCAGAAGGGACATACACATGAAGAAAACATTACCTCTTTGGTGCAGTGCTCATGACATCCCCACAGATGAATTATGTGGCAAATGCTACTGCCTGTTTCAGGCTGCCTGTTGTACCCAAGAACAGCTTTTTACAGCATTCAGAAAGGTGACAACCAATTGAACTAACTTCACTGCTGCTCAGTTAAAAAGGCATGGAGAAAGGTCATTTTGCAAGTCAAGACAGGTAACCCATGAAGTTTTACCTTTCCCTTATACAGAATGACTGGGCAAACAAATCGTCCTCTACACCTCGCCATCTTACTGCGGTTGATAAGGTCCTGCAGTTTGCCAACCTGCACAGGGCTCTCAAACCTGCTGGAGAGATTTGATTCAATACACAGAGCATCTTCTTACACGTCTGTAGCCAAGCTGCTGCAGACACCCCAGTCTGTAATTCCCATCCCTTCCACCCAGAAGCCAGCTCTGAAGTTATCAAGCAAGAGGACACACCATTAGGAATTGCTTCTGTTGCTATAGAACATGTGTGGACATTTTCCAGACTCCTTGTGTTTACTTTAAAAGGCCAGTGGCACAGGACACGATGCGCAGTGAGCATCTTCGTGAGCTGGCAACACGAGGACCATTGGAAAGGCCCGATACAGAGTTACATGTGGATCACTACTGATGGACTACCAGGGTAAGCCAGTGTCTACACACATAGATGTTCTCATTTCCTTCCCACCACCTCTCCATCAAAGAGAAGCTCAGCACTGGACCCAAAGTGTTACTCTTGCACTGTTCCATTCCGTACAACGGCCTGTACGTGTTTGGAGTGCAGGCACAGAACGGGATTGTCGGTGACACCAATGACTCTCCCTTGTCTGAGCTTTGGAACATCTTTGTTAGCACAGCCACAGCATCTCTTAAGACAGTGAGCACAGAGCACATCTCTCCATTTCTACTGCCTGCAGCCTCTGCCTGCTCCTTCCTGGGGGACACTGGAGATTTCCAGCACAGGTGAGCTGCTCCTGCCTGTCAGATACACTCTGATACTTTCTGTGACTTCTTGTGAGCAGCTCCTGGCCAAGGGACACAAAGGCCAAAACTGCACACTGAATTCCTCCTGCTCCTGCCTGGCTTTCAGGGTACCATTACCAAACTTTGATGAAGCAACATCCTTTCTTCCCCCAGCTGCCCAGCCACAGAAAGAGCAGCACCAGGAAACTGACCCTGGTTAAAAATACTGATTCTTTGCTGGTTTCCCACACAGCTTCAGAAGCAGCTGAATCTATAGGGCAGGGCAGAGATCCCATAAGCAAGAACTGCTTCCAAAAAACTTTGGTATTTCAGAGGAGTGAAGCATTCTGCATGTTCTCAGGAGGTCTCACCAGATGATTAAGAACATTATAAAGATTAAAGGCAGCCAAAGACACTTTGCCCCGAGGGAGTGCCCCATTCACTAGAAGAGGTTCTGTGTTCTGTAGCTCAGGAAGTGCAACAGTCTCTATTCCTTAATTACTTCATAGAGTACAACTATCAAACCAAAAACCAGATCTGTTGAAAAATTACATGGTGGCTTTTCAAAAGACCATCACCCAGAAATGAGTAGGAGAGGGGTGACGAAGGGCAGACTGTTTCCATGACTCTCTGGGACAGAAAATCAGGACTTACAAAGAATCCGTATTTAAAATTGCCACTGCTAGCTTCCAAAAGTCTTGGAAGAAAATGGGGCACTGGGTGTGAATACACTTGTTCTGAACACTCACAAGAAAAATTAAGCATCCTTTCCTCTTGCAAAAGCAGAAGCATTTGGTTTCTCTTCCGCAAAGACACTCCTGGTTACATTTAAAGCTTCAGAGTTCAGTTTCCCTTTTTCACTTTTGTCAGCAAGGGGTTTAATCTTTACTAATCTGATGTAACCACTGAGCAAAACATCTCCCACCTGAACACCAGCTATGACTGTTTTCCAAAGATCCCCTCCCACAGCACCTGGCCCACATGCCAGTGTGGCAGCTGACAGTTTTCCTTCCTCAGGCACAGCAGATGGACACATGAGGGAAATTCAGTGATCACTGTCCTTTTGAACATGTTGCTTCTGTCATGGGCACAGTTACAACTGAAAAATTGCACTAGGTTTTGCTGGAGAAGAAAATAAAAAGCGTGGGTTGTCCTTAGAGCTACTGGGAGCAACTAACGCTGGGCCAGAGGTGAGATCAGCATGATGCTGAGCTTTTGGGTCAAAGTCCAGAAAAGCACTGGCTTAGACTTGCACTAAACTGCAAGTAAATTTCCTTGTTAACTCAGCACCCACTGACCCACATACCATGGCAGGGGGGGGGGTGTGTGTGACAGGTTGTTGAGATTGCCTCATCTGTCCAGCCCCTATCAGCTGGCACACAGCCCCAAGATACTCTCTATACTAAAATGTCTCTGGCCTTTCAGCAAACCCACAGGTGCTTTGTCAAGACAAGGAGCACATCACACAGCCCTACTCCCAGCCAGGAGCCCTGCGAGTCTCTGGCAGCAGAGCGATCATTAGGATCTTACTCGAGGACAGTGTGCAGCGGAACCGGCATTGCTCGCTGCACCCCATTTCCTTCGCTCCCTTCAACTCACAGGCTTCACTTAGCAGCTTTCACCAGGGAAGCCCAAGAGACTAGAGGAACTGGGAGGAGCACCGCGGGAGCCCAGAGAAGCCTCACGGGAGCTTGGCGGCGCAGCGCAGCCCCGGCGGCGAGGGTGCCCCGGGAGGAGCGTACCCAGCGGCTGACACCGCCGTCTAGAATTAGCCGCAGCGGAGCCTAGCGGGGCTTCCCCCAACCGGCGGGAGCCTTGAAGCGGCGGCGGCTGTCGGCAGAAGCGGAAACATCCCAGGTCAAAACGCGGAGCCGCCTCTGCCGGCTCTCAGCCGTGCGGGACTGGGGCCGAGAGGGAACCGGGGGCCTTACGGGTCGCGGCCGGTGTCGCGCTCCAGAAGGACGATGTGCCGCGGGTAATGGGCGCAGACCTCGCCGTGCGTGTTGGGGCTTACGCTGTAGCGGTAGTCACGGCCGAAGAGCCCCAGGCGCCGCCG
>JANHGL010014385.1:0-12517 GCA_024611195.1 Ceyx melanurus
ACTTGGTCTAGGTGCCCCTGCTCTGGCAGGGGGGTTGGACTAGATGATCTTCTAGGTCCCTTCCAGCCCCTAATATCATTCTATGATTGGGGAGGAGCTCTGGGGCTTGTCCCCACACCTGCAGAGGCCAAGCCAGCTTGGAGCAGAAAGATTTAGAGTCAGGCTAGAAAGCAAAGGGAAAGAGAGCAGATGGTCTGTGGAGAATCAGGGAAGGGATTTTCTGGATCAGCTATGTGCTGGTGGGGGCCTTTTTTAGTGGCTAGGCTCAGCAGGGTCTCAGGCAGCTGGAGGTATCTGAGAAACCATTATTTCAGCACAATTTGCTCTGCAAATAGTCATGATTGAATGGGGAAGGGTCCATTCATTCTCCTTCCTCTGTAACGGATTCAATGAGCCATGATTTTTGAGTTATTCTTCCTTTACAGCTGGATGAAATTGCAGGAGGCTGAGATGAAATGGTGTAGTATGAGCAGATGCAACTTTGGTCTCCTTAGTCTTCACCTTTCCAAATGTTTTCCTTTGTAGCAACAGCAATGTGACACAGAAACATGTGAGCTGCTGGTGAAAGAGATCATTTCAGTGTTGTTATTTTGCTGGTCTCTTCTCTGAGTCTGAAGGTGTTTGGCTGTTAGTGCTGTGTGTCTTTGATGCTAATCCTCTGTTACCTGCCAAGGTATGGTGCTGCTTGTACTATGGAACAGAGGAGGCTGAGCTCCTTTGTTCACTCCTGCAAACAGGTTCTGCTCTTGAAGATGCAAAGGCTCTCTGCTCTTTGCAAGAAGAAAGTCTTTTAGAGGCTTCATCTTTTGGATGTAATTAAGAGGCAGCCTGTGGGTGCTGAGATCTTTGGGTTTGCTGAATGAGAGCAGAAGGAGTGTGTGTCTCCTGGAGTGCACGTTCTGTAGCTAGCACTGATCATAGCCCTGGGAGTGGGAGGTGCTCTGGCCCCATCCATCAGTGAACCTTTCAGTGGCAGCTGCTTGGGGAACTGCTGCCAAAAAAGTGTGAAGAAAGCCTGGGCATTTCTCCTGGGAAGTTTGTGCTCTTCTTAGCAGAGCAGAGTGTTACCAAGGCTGCCCACATCTCTGCCCAGGCTCAGAAGCCAGGCTGGTTGTTCTGCCTCTTCAGTGCTTGCTCAGGCTGATCTGACTTTAGATGTTTTATTCCAGCCAACTTTTCCTGCCCAGGCACGGTAAGTGACAGTGAGTCACTGATTTTTATTTTTTTTTTTCCCAAATAACATCCTCTTTCCAGTGATTAATCAATTCTCTGCCTCTCATTTGATGTTGGAATGTAACTTCAAGCATCTCCTCTCTTGGTTAAGAGACAGTGAACTCATCACGTAAACAATACACGGTTCTGTTGGCTCGAGTTTATAACCATTAAAAGAAATATGACTAAGCTCTGGGAGACTCTGGGCAGCAGAAAGTTAATCACAATTTCCTCATGCTTTGTGTATCTCTCTCTTCTGGTGCTCATTAAAAAAGGACATCAGTCCCCCACTAAGTACTACACCAGATGCTACTTATTCTGAATGAGAACTGAAGAACCATCACGAAGGGAAAATTCACATAATTTAAGTGTGCAATGAAAGCCATTTGGAGTCATGGGGGGAAATACTGCTTTAGAATTGCTATTGGTGAAGTTTCACAGGGATGCAGAGTGTGGTGACCTCCAAACATGAATATGCTTGTTTGCCAGAAGGTAAGGAACCAATAGCTCAGGGCAGAATAATCTAATTCAAACTGGTGCTAAATGGTGAGTCACTCCCTGTCTGCTCTGTGCTTGGGAAGGTTAAGCTCCTTGCAGAGCTGGTAAATCATTTTGACCCAAGTGCTGCATGAGCTTTGAGAAGATACGTGACTCAATCATCACCTCCTTAAAAATTGTTGCCTTCTAATGTGATGTCTCTTTGCTTTCACCTCTGCCTATAACCAGTTTCTGACTGGTTATATTCTGAGAGTGGGGAAAAAAACACATTAAATAGTGTTTATCTACCAGGTTCATGGATAAATTTCAGCTTGGCTGTCTCTAAGATGAATTTCCCCCTGAAGAAACCTGTTTCTCCCTCTGGATTAGAGGAGAGCCTAAGGTGACTAGTTTATAGAGGCAACAAATGCCATGTGTCTGGTGGCCCTCCTGGTCCCTGGAGGCTCTGTGCAGGGTGTTGGCACCTTGGTGGCTCTTGGGTCTGCACATGAGTTGTGCACCTTTGCTGAGCCCTGTGAGAAGCAGCCCCACAGTGACTGCAGGGCCCACAGTCTCTTTCAAAATCAAGAAGAGCTTTCTTAGCTGGTGCATTAATTTTGTTTGCTTCAGGCATCCTGGTAATTCTGCAAGAATAAACTCAGGAAAATCAGAGCCCCGTTTGTAGCAATTTGCTGGGAAGTGCTGCTCCAGCACGTAAATGATGAGTAATGGCTTTATTAAAAACTGGTGGTGATTTTGTTTTTTAAACTTATATTTGTCCAACAAGCATTAAAATGTCCCTTTGAAATACACAGGCACGGATAATATTGGATTTCTCAAGCTAACTTGTGTTGTAGAAGGACTTGCATCTAATGGAGCAGTGTGGTTTGGAATAACCTTTTCTGAGCCAGGGGGAAGTTGTGACAAAATGTTTGTAGATCTGAAGTCACCTGCAGCAAATGATGGAGGAAGACTGACCATCATGCATTTCTACCAGTCAGTATGTATTTACCAGAATGCTATATAGTACATTTTAAGCTAGAAGTTCTTTCTCATTCCCCAGTGAGTCTAGCAAATAAATTCAGTTTAAGCAAACAAACATTTCCCTGCTGAGAAGTCTGTTCAGTGACTGTCAGAAAGGACATTTTAATTTATTGGTTACTGAGAAGCTGGCTGGCCCTAGAACACAGCAAAGTGTTCTCTGCTGCAGTTGCTCCCCATACAAAGAATACTCAAATCATCCTCAGTGCTGCTTTTAAGCTCTGGCTTCTGAGAGAAGCTGGTGCTGAGTAGCCCCTGTTTTGCCTTTTTTTTCCTTTGAAAGTGGAAGATTTCACAATCTGTCCCTCTGATTTAGAATTCTGAAGATAAAATTGACCAGTGAGGCTGCTGCAGAACTCCATCTAGTTATGGAATGTGGCCTGCTCTGTCTCATGTCTGTGAAATAGGCAAAGCTGAGGAGATCTAAAGTGTTTCCTCTGGATAACGGGAGCTCTCAGAGCTGTGTGTTGGGTGACAGAGGGATGCTGAGACCTGTCTGGATGCTGGGACCTGTCTTCAGAGCACCTCACACCTGGCTGAGGGGCCATGAGGCCCTTAGGGAGGAGAGTCAGCAGCACTAAGCTGTGATTCCTTTGCCAAAAAGAACTCTTACCACAGTTTGGCAGTGTATTGGGATGGACTAGATGAAACTACTAGTTCTATGGCTATTCTCCTTGCTGTCCCTTCAGAACTGCAGGTTATGCTGCTGTTATGATACGAAAAGGTTAAGAGGAACACTAACACTGTGCCAGTGCTGGAAAACCCCTGGAGGGAGGTGATCCAATTAGTGCTGACTCTGGTAACTGTTGATTTAGAAAATAGCACTGCTTTCAAATGCTGCCCTTCACAAATGAAGGAGACTCAAGGGTAGGAGAAGAGCTGCCCACACAGATGGGCCTGGCTTTCCCTCTGCATCCTGCCCCTCCATGATTCACAGATTCACAGATATTAGGGGCTGGAAGGGACCTAGAAGATCATCTAGTCCAACCCCCCTGTCTGAGCAGGATCACCTAGACCAAGTCACCCAGGAACAGATCCAGGCGGGTCTTGAGTGTCTCCAGAGATGGAGACTCCACAACCTTGTTGCTGGCTTTGGGCAGAAGACACCAGTGGTTTTCTACTTGGGCAACCAGCTGTGCAAGGGGCAAGGGCATGCTGCTTGCTTTCAATAAATGGCTCCTGGTCCTTCTCAGGGAAGTTCCTGGGATCTGCTGCTGCATCCCAAATTCAGAACAACTGTCACCACACAGAGGTGGGGAAGAGCCTGTTGATAGATGTGAGCTCTCTGGCCCTGGGCTGTTGCTTGAGGGAGGTTATTTTGTGCATGTGCTTGCAGAGTGTTCTCTCCTCTGGTGGCCTTTTGTTTGCTGCAGACTAGTGAGGAGGTGGTTAGCAGAGGAGCAAACAACTGGTATTTAGATGTTTTTTCTAGTTGAATCCTTGATTCCGTTCCCCTTTATGCCAGGTAATTACTGCTGAGCTCTGCAAACTTCTCTCTTTGCACCAGTCATCTCAAGGACTTGGAGATGGCTCTCCCCTGCATCTTCCCCTCATCCCCTTTCTGTCTTCATACCATGGGTTTAGCTCCCAAAGGGAGGGGGTCTAAGTAAATCTACCATCCCCTGCCAGCACCAGACCAGAGCTCTCCTGGCAGTACCAGAAACTTGTCACTGTCCTTAGGGGAGAACATCTGCTGTTGTCCCACCAGTTACCTCCTCCTTACAGCTTTGCTGGTACATAGGTACCTTGTGGTCTTGGGTTTTACATGATCCATCAGGGTTTTGGGAAGACCTGTGTATTCAGCAACCTGGTTTTTATTACTGTTTCTGTATCTCTTTGCCCTCTCTTCTCATGGTCTGTTCTGCTCAGTGATCTTTTTTTCTCCTCTCTGCTACACGGCCATCCTGTTTTGTGCTGTCTCATGGTTTGGACCTGACATCTGATGAGCCTTGTCATGTCTCCCTATCTCTCTGCCCCTTTTTATTTTCCTGCAGACTTCTGCAGATTCACTTTGGTTAATTGTGTGGTTGGCAGGAGCTGCAGGTACACAGCATCTTGAAGAATCTTACATCTCTTGGTTCTCTGGCTGCTTTGAGCTTTTAAGTCATTTAAATTAATAAATGCAAAGAGCCTCTTTCCAGGGTGAAAACCTGGAAGAGAAAAGTCAGTTCTTCCAGGATATACCAACTTGGCTATGGAAGAGAGGTATTGCCTTCCATTCTTGCAATGTAAGATGGAGAGGATTTGTTTGTGCCCAGAAGGTTTTTTTTGTTTTTTTTGTTTTTTTTTTGGCAACTATTTTAAACTAAAGCCCACCCTTGATACTTGTTCCCAGCAGTACCCAAGCAGCACCGTTTCTGGGGACTGCAGTGAGGACTAGGCCCACTGCCAGTGCTGTCAAAAATGCTGTAAATTAAACCTCTTGGAGGACAACCTACTATAATGAAAACATAGTTAATGTTGCATAGTATAATATGCTGTGTATAATTTTGCTCAAATTCCCATTTAAAAATACGTTAGTAATGACTTCCCTACTTTTTCTTGCAGACTATCATTAGGCTTCAAGTTTTTGTGAACTGTTGTTGTAACACTAGAAACATTCCACTTTTCCTTGCAATGTCACTGAGATGCTCCAAATTTTCCTCTTTGGCAGTAGCAGAAGTGGGAGATGGTGAGGTCCTCTGAGTTACATCTGTGTGGGGGGACTTCAACAGCTGGCTTGAATTTCCAAATGGGATCTGAGCTAGCTGAGGGTCAGAGTGATTTACTGTGCTTTGTTATGCTACAGCACCTGAGCCTTTTGTGTGTGTGCCATGGGATATCCAACCCTAACAGCTTTGAGTTCCTGGGAGCAGTAGTAAAATACAAAATATTTTGTGCCAGCATCCTTTGTGCTCATCCTGTTCATGGTGAATACAAGGCTGATTGGTCCAAAGCTTCCCATTGTGCTGGAAGTTTTGTAATGGGTTTAAATGCAGGTACACTTGGCCCTGTTACAACTTGACTCCTCCTCAGTGCCCTGGCAGTTTGGTGTGCTCTGAGTTCTCTCCAGGTTATTGGCCACGTGCATATGAGGAGAGTGTTCAGAATACAGAGCTCTTTAATCAACTGTGCTCAGCAGAACTTTTCTGGGGCTCACTGAAAGGAGAATCCCATCACATCTAGTTTAAACATGGAAAATGGGTGTTGGATAACAGGGAGCCTTTCCCTGGCAAAGATCCAAGCCCAGCACTGTTTGAGCTGCTGCCTGGCCAGGCTTAGTAGCTAAAAGTTTGTCAGACATGAAGGAATATTTTAGCAATTAATCTCTCATGCTTGTCACTTAATACTGCTATCTTCCTAGTTTCCTTTGCAAACAAGAGGTTTATCTCAGTTGCAATAATATAGTGTAATTAAGAGGATGAGTTTATTAATTAGCATTATAAAAGTTTCAAATGAAGTGTAATGGTGAAGGTCTAGCCACGCTGGAGATTGTTGTGTTCTCAGACATCATTCCAAACAGGGCAGAGGATGGAACAAGGTGAGCATGGCTGGGGACTCCATTGCATTGCTTTCTGATCCTGTGCTTGGAGTCATCACTTTATCTGCATCAACAGGGGGATTTCATCCTGAGCTTCACCTCTCAGCTCTGAGTTCTTGTGGATTTGGACCATCAGTGCTGTATGGGCCAAATCCTTAGTCTTCATCAGCCTGAATGTACATTCTGGAATGTATGGTACATACCAGATGATCTTCTAGGTCCCTTCCAACCCCTAACTTCTGTGATTTCAGAGCACTTCAAGTGTGCTGTGGTGCTGCAGGGAGCCTCCTGCTCTTCCTGGGAGCCTCCTGCTCTTCCTGGGTCTTGTTTAGCTTCTGGACTCTCTTTCCCTCAGCTCTATTTGCTGCTGGGCAATTTCTGACTGCCCAGCAGTGGGTGATGAAGTTCTGTTGGCTTCTTTCCTAATCCATTAAAACAAGTTGCTCACCAAAGGGCCATCTGGACTGAATCCCCTCAGCTCCCCAACTTACAGCTACCACTGTGCCCTACTTTTACATGGCCGTGCAAGAACATGGGGCATCAAAGCCCCTGCTGTGTAGGCTTGGCCTTAGGGCTGTTCTCAATCTAACTTATTCTACCTGTATAGATCCCATTTGGATGTTTTCTGCCTTGCAGTGGCCTCAGCTTCACCGAGGAAACACAATTTCCACACAGAGATGACATCAGGACAGGTGGGAACATTACTCCACACGTAGTTAACAACCAGATAGAATTTATGTGAAGCCTAAGGGAAGAACTGGAAGTTTGCTGAGCTCCCAGTGTGATGGGGCTGTGCTGTGTCCTCCCTCTCCATCTCTCTGGCTTCCTGCTTTGATTTAAATTTGATCAACTACTGTCTTGCAGGCACTTTTAACCTTCCATTCAATTGGAAAATGAGGAAAAAAAAGGAGAGTGTCTTGGGTTATCTGCCAGCATAGTCCAATCTGTGAGGAGAAAAGCTGAAACTCTCTGCTGCTTCAGTTGAGGAATCATATTTTGTGTTAAATGTGACAGCAGTTTCTGGTGATAATAGTTGTCTCTACCTGGTATTGGGGACGTTGTGTTTACACGTGCCAAAAAAGTCTTGTTCATATCTGGAAATGGCAGTGAAAAAAAGGACAGTACACGGGGTTGCTGAAAATGGCTTTAATAAGGAAAGTGGTGTCAGTCCTGCCTGGCAATCTCAGGGCTAGAAGTTGTAGAGAAGTAAGTGTTGGCACAGCCAGGGTTCAGACAGCAGCAGAGGCAAGGCTGTGTTTGTACCAGGCAGCAGAAGATGCTGTCTGGGCATCCAGATGAACATCAACTCCAGCATATCCCAGTGCCCTCAAAGCCAGCAGCACACCCCTATTCCCACACTCCCATACTTCAAGGGGAGCTGTGTGCCACCACCCTGTCAACACTGCCCCTCCTTTGCCAGCTCTGTGTGTGTTTGAGAGCTCAGCGCAGTCTAAGAGTAGAGAAAGCAGAAGAAATTATCTGAGAAGAGCCCTTAGGTTGGTGTGGGTGAGGCTGGGGAGCAGAGTGACCATGTCCCCTGCCCTGGGTCCCCCTGCAGCTTCCCCTGGTAGGGCTGTTGTGGGGAGGTGCTGCTGGTGGTACTGGTGTTGCTGGTGGGGCTCTCAGCAGTGAATGTTCCTGGAAGCAGCTGCCCACTTCTCCCTTGCACACGTTGCCTACGCGGTGGGAGCAGCTTGCATCAGGAACAGGCAGAGCTGCAGGTTTTTCCTTCAGTAAAACAACAGAACCCATTCCTAATGCTGCCTGGGAGGTGGAGTGAAGATGTTTTCCTCTTCTTGATGGGCTTTTGTTACTGCTTTATAGCTGTGAAAAAAACCACTGTTTTGCCCGACCCATCAATGCAGCGGCAATATGGAAAATGATTTAAAGTTCTAATATATGTTGGAAATCTAGCAGAGCAGTCTGTGCTGCAGGAGAGAAATCCAGACAATTATTCATGGAAAACTGATCTAAACTTAAACCCACCACTATTGATATTTGAAACTGGTGATTCAGGAATAAAGTCCTTAGCAAAATTCACATGCCCTCTGTCTTCAGGCATCTTGATTCCAACAACCCCTGTGCACAGTCCTTTTGCCATGGCTATCTCTAGTGGAGGTTTGCATTCCCCCAGGGGATGGATCTATGCAGCACGCCATAAGAAATAATTTCATGCACCACTGCAGTCTCTAGAAACTAATTTAACATCCTATTTGGTTGCAGTACCTCTTTGTGGTAACAGGCACAGCTTACAGACCACCTCACATGCTGCCTCCCTCTGCTTTTGTTTGCTTTTTGGGTTGGTTTTCAGCACTTGGTATTTAACAGTTTCTCTTAGCAGTGCTGCTAATTAATGAGGTCTGGTCTAAACAGGTAATTATTCTCTTTTTCCAGGTGGTTAATGGGAGCTCCTATTAGTATCACCAAGAACTAGCCAGGAATGTTTGTTTACATGGAGTTGTCCTCCAGGGTGCTGTAAAAGGAATGTGAAATTACTGTTTTCCAGTATCTAACCAAAGCCTGTGTTACATGGGTTAGTCCTCAAATAATGTCAAGTAATTCACAGGGTCTGTATCCTGTATTCATGACTTTTCTTGGCCACACTTAGTTTCTTTGTATTCTGAGTTAACTGAAAATACCAGCAGAAGCTGTATAGCTGTCTATCTAAATTTAATCTTAATTGTTACTCCTGTACTAATTGAGTTGTTGCTAGGGATGTTTGCTGGGCCAGAAGTGTTGGGTTTTTTCCCTTATCTCAAATATTTACATATTTGTTTTTTTGGGGGTCTCACATAGGGGTTTTCAGAAGTCTCTGCAGCTGGACTCCACTGACTTCCATTCAAATGTGAGCTGCTGATCGCTTAGGGATGGATAAAAAGGACTTCAGCACTAGGTCCATAAGCCCAAAACTGAGTTGCTGAAAAACCTTCAGCTAATTTTGACCTGGGAGGCACTGAGGGGGCTCTGAGTGGACCAAAGCACCCTCCTCCCCTGGCAGGGAGCCTGGTGGCTCTAGCTGGAAGCTTGCTTTCAAGGAGCAGGATTTCTGGAGGGAGGATTTGTGAGCTGCACTCATGAGAAGGCCTTTGGAAAAAAAATCATGAGTTGATTAAGTGTGGCTCTCAGAAACCCAGTGTGGTGAACACCATAAGAAATTAGCCCATTTAAAAAGCATTAGGAAATCATCTTGGAGTAGTTCTCTGTAGGCTGGGGAAGGTGACTGTGCTGTGGATGCTGTGCAGGTGTCTGGTGGCACTTGCAGCTGCTGGGGTCAGTGCTGGGCAGGCTGGGGCTCTGGATCTGCCCCTCTGGGCTCCCCAGGGTGCCTTGGACACAGGGACTCTGGCTGGACCAGCTTAGAACAAGGCTTTCCCACACACCAGAATTCCCCAGCTGTTGATCTTCTCTGAGATGATGTGTACTGCAGCAGAGTGATACAAGCTCGTGGGGGGAGGGCTGTTTTGCTCAGAAATTGAAATTCACATTTAAAACAGATCTGGTTTATTTTTACTGAGGTCAGTAATACAAGCATGAGGACAATAATATGAGCTGGAAAACAGTCAGAAGAAAATGTGTCCTTTAATTGGTGTGTTAACAGTGGTTTTAAGTCTGTGTGGCCAGCTCCCATCTTTACTTAATTTATTCCTTACAAAATATAGTTCAGCCATGTGGGAAGCCCCAGACTGTCACTGGAAAAGAGCTGGAGCTTCATCAACATGTAGTGCATTTCAATAATTAGGATAGGAATAGGGTCCCAACACTTCCAGGAAAAGAGACAAAGTCTAAGATCAACAGAAAATGGGGGAGATGAATAAATTCCGCTCCATTGGTGTGTGGCTCATCTGTGGTGTTAGTTGAGGTTTTAGTATATGGAAAAATGTGAGGATGTCACTTGCTTAAGGAGGCAGTGAAGTGTGATCATCACTTCAGCTTTTAGTGTAACGAGGAACATTTTCTTCCTTAAAGGAGCAGAGTGGGCAGGTCAGTAACTTTCTCCAGCACTAGAGGGCTCAGATCGCTTTCAGAAGTGGAGGAGAAATTGTCCTTTCACTCCTTTGGAAGGAGTGTGTGTCTGTGCACAAAGGGAGAGGCAGGTTTGTCCCTCACCTGCTGAGGCATTGCTGTGCTTTTGCTGTCTCTTGCTATTAGGAAGCTGTGTCCAAGCAGGTGAAGCCAAGGCTGTTCTGCCCCATGGCATCTCTCCTCAGATAGATATTTTTTATTTTCTATGATTTGTTTACATCTCTTGGATTTTAAGGGCTCTTTTGAGGTGTATCTTTGAATACATTTTCAAGCTGGGAGATGTGTGAGCAGATTAGAGCATTTGTGGCAGCATCAAGTTTATACTTGTTTAGTTAAAATTAGGAAATATTTATTTGCTGAGAGGATGGTTTTGTTGTGTTGCTGAGCCAAAGCAGTAGTTTGGGTTTTAAGTTGTCTGTGTTCCTGGCTTGTTTCAGGTCTGGAGTATTGTTGACTTTTTGTCTTTGATAATATTCCCATTGGCAAGAAAGCATGTAGTATTTGGGGAAGATTTTAGAGGAAAATGAGGATGTGCTGTTAATCAGACCCACTTGCTTGCTTTGTTAGTTGGGAAATGGGCCAAAATGTTGACTCTGCTTTGGAGTTCATCAAGGTAGGAGAAGTATTGCAAACTCAAAGCTGTGTTTGGTGTCTGGATACACTTGGTGGTGTTTTGAGCACATAGTCCCCAGCTGCACTTTGAAGATGAGTGTGAAGCTCCTGTCCCAGTGAAGATCAGCTCTTCATCCCTTTTCCTTTGCTGAGCAGCTGCCTGGAAAGGTGTCACGAGCTCTGGAGCTCATTCTGTTGCACTGTTGGGCAAGTGTCCATTAGCTGTGATGACCAACATGTGAGCAAGACTGTTCTCAAGTCAGTGATGAACTTGCTCTGATTTGTTTTTAATTCATTCCTCATGAGAAAAGTTTCCAGGTTTGGAATGACTGCCATTTGTAGCACTAGCAAGTGAAAAGAAAAATCAAGGAATTATTTATTATTGCCCTCAGTTCGTTGTGAGCATTTAAGTGGCTGAAGTGCAGCCCCCAGGAGCTTGTGCTTAGCCATTTGAGTTGTGCCAGAGTCTGCTGAAGAGGCTTGTCCTGCTGTGTGATACCCCCAGGGTAATGGGGGCATTCCCAGGGAAAATTGACAAGGAGCCTCTGCCCTCAGGTTGGAGCCTGAAGAGGCATGTTTAGTGCCTCTGTGCTCACCTGGCTTTCTGCTGTCAGAGAAATTGGGATGACCATTTATTTGTACAAAAGAAGCAGATGGTTGTTATTTTTGTCCTACACTCTGAACTCTGGCAAGTCCTCTGAAGAACAATTTTCCCAGTGAGTGCTGCCCAGGGCCTTGCTGTGAATGAATTGAGAGTTCCAACCTGCTTTTTGAGGGACTCTCTTCCTACACTTGTAGACTCTGGAGTTGTTCTTGGTGCTTCCTAGAACATTTAGTGACACAGTTTCATTAATCCATTTACTCTGATAAGCTCACTAAGTGGATTACAAGGGTTTTCTGTCACTGCAGATCTTGATAGCTTCACAAAAATGTTTTCATCTTGGTTTTGATCCAGGAGAGCTAAATAAAAGTACAAATATCTGTATTTTCATCTAAGTGTAATGAAGAGAGCCTTCTCTACTTGTCAGAGAAATTGCCTTTAAATTCTTTTTCCATCGCTCCATAGCTGTTAGAGAGGAATTAGACATCAGTGATTTCATGGCTTCATCCCCTGGAACTGATGCCTTCTGTGCTAGGTGAGGATTGGACACTCACTGTAGGAGGTTTCATAGCCTGGACAGTTTAAAACTGTTATTTTTCTTTATGCTTTTTCAGTTAAAGCCACTGAAAGAGATTTTTTTTCTGTTTGGCAATCCTAAAGCTTGGCATCTTTTCTGCAAAGAGGAATGTGATTGTTTTTTTCTGAAGCTGTGCTTGTCATTAAAGTGACAGTGAAGTAGGGAAGATTTTGTTGAATGATTTTCTCTATGATGCACAGCAAATGGCACATCGAGACACTCTCTCATTTTGTCTGTGTTATGACTAGATTGGAGCTGTTAAATAGTTGGGAATAGTCCTTCCTTGCACCCTCCCACTGGCTGTTATTCATAGCAGGAGGCAGCACTCCAGATCTCCTCAGAAACTTTGTTCTCAGGTGTTGAATCACATCAGCAAGTTTTTGTTGGTCTTCTTGTAATTCATGTAAAGTTACTTGTGTACCATCTATCCCTAGTTGAGAGCCTGGTTTCGTGT
>JANHGL010014385.1:12617-28809 GCA_024611195.1 Ceyx melanurus
TTTTTGTTGGTCTTCTTGTAATTCATGTAAAGTTACTTGTGTACCATCTATCCCTAGTTGAGAGCCTGGTTTCGTGTTTGAGTATAACCACCCCGTGCTGAGCTGAAGAACTGATGCCAGAGTGCTCAGACAAGAGAGACAAAGTTGGGCAAAGACTTGTGAATGCAGCTCAATCTCTTTTGTTGAGCCATGGAGTGGAGGAGTGGGTCTGACTCAGCTCCCCTCTGCTGAGAAACTGGGAGCCTGCAGCTGGGAAAGTGCTATGGGAAGAAAGAATTGAGAACCAAAGTCATCGTGGAGATGGAGCTGTGCCAGAATCTGTGAGGATAATCCACCCAAGATCATGTCCAAGAGCTACCTGAAACAGAGAGGAGCAGAAGGACTGAGGAAAGATGACATTTCAGGGGTGTCAGCATGGCCACGTCTGATGGAAGTGCTGGGCAGGGCAGTGGGAGCAGAGTGGGGGTGCTGAGGCTGGAGTAAGATGAAATCATTCATTTTGGTTAGAACAAATTCAGAGAAATGCCAAGCAGGGATAGAAATAGTAAGAAAGAAGTATATTAGAGAGGAGCTGAAATAGAAGACCGAAGTATAGTTGAAGGTCAGGTGCTTTAAAGTGGGAATGACTGAATCATTGCTCATGATCTGAGAGGAGAGGCTAGAAAAGGCCAGAAGATCTGAAAGGAGCTGCAAGAGGAAGGAAGGGGCTAGAAAATAGAAGTGGCAGTGGGATTAGTCAGCACCAAGAGCAGCCTCGGGAGTCTGCTCCTCTCTCAGCAAGGCTGGGGAGGAGCAAATGAGGAGAAGGGGAAGGCAGGAGGTGAGCTGGCAGTGGTGTTCAGCCTGCAGGGGAGGAGATGAGGCTGGGTGTGAGGAGATGGCACCACCAGTAGCTCACCTGCATTGCTGGCATTTGGGCACCTCTCTTGCTCCTCTGTCCCAAACTGCACTGCTTTCTAACCGCCTGTGCTGCTTAAAGGGACTCTGATGTCATGGATTGCCTCTATTTTCCTTCTCTTGACCCTAGCTGATCAACAAAAACCCCTCCAGTCTTCCTGTCATTTGATCAAGGGGCAGGGGGGAGGTGTCTTGTGCTGGTGACACGTTTGTGCTCAGTAGAAATTGTCCTTTCTAATGATGCATCAGAGTGCCATGCCCCAGGCTGCTCTGGTGAGCCAAGTGCCAGACAGGGCAGGGTGTCACAGAACATAAAAAGAATGAAAATTATGCTTTTATTTATTTATTATGTTTGCTGGTGCTTTTGCATTAAAAGCAAGGGAAATGTTTTGAGTTTGAGTGAGAGCTTTTCTCACACAACTCTTGTCTGCTAGAGAAGTTGCTGCCTGCTTTTCCCCACTGCCATTTCTTCTGCCTCTCCATTGCTGTGCTGCTCTAGCTTCTGAGTGCTGACAGCAGACAGTGGCTTCCTGCTTGTTTCCACCTTCTAATGCTATATATCTTGGTTTTGTTTCCTAATGATTGAGAAGGGGCTTGGTCCAGTTCAGATTTGTGTTTCTAACTCTGTACCTGCAGCTTCTTTGTGTTTACTCCCAAGCTCAGGCCATGACCCTGTCAGCATTTGGATGTTGCTTCCATTCAGATGAGAATGATTTAGTAGCTGTGGACTCCTGCTTAGCTGCAGTAGAGCCTAATTAACACCTTGCCTTGACTGAGGGGGCAATAACCCCAGGCAGAAGGCCCAACAATGTAAATAACATTTATTTTGTGAGTAGGATCTTGTCCCCCACCCTAGAAACACCTGAAAAAATGTTGAGGGAGTAGCATTTTGGTAGGAAGTCTTGACATCTAAGTTAACTTTTTTTTTTTGTACAGGAACAGGAATTATATAATAACAAAAGTCAGATGACACTGTGGGTTCAGAAACTCAGAAGGGCTGTAGTTGGCACCTGCCTGATGCTCTCATTCCCTCCTCAGCTGGGATCTCTGATGTTTGAGTGTTTGATTCTCTGCCATGCAACACAGAAACCAGAGGCATGTGGGATGGAGTTGTCTCAAGAAGTGGGAGCAGGGCCCCAAGAGGCATTTTGGAACCGTCCTATTTTGTCTCTGATGTTGATGTGTTTCAAGTCTCATCCCAAAGATGGACTGTTGTTTCTGCTCTAAGCAGGAAAAAGTGCTGTATTTGAGACAGGCTTCTGTCCAGGTCCAGTTGGGGTATTTTGGTGTTTGCAGTGTCATAGTCATGGCAGTGCAGTCTGATCTCCTCCCAGAGACAAGTGCAAAACCATCCCCATTCTTTTCTGACTGAGACTAAGGAACCAATTGTAGCATTTTCTGGAGCAATTATTTGTGGATTTTTTCCCCTTTAACATTTAATAACCAAACTTCTGTATGTGTTTGTTTGTTTATTTAGGTTGTGAGGTCCAGTCGAGCTCAGAGCTGTGTGTGGGGCTGTTTCCCTGAAGGAGTTGCCAGTGAAATCCATCCAGCTGAGCTGACTGCAGCAGCCCTGACTGGAGCACACCTGTCAAGAGGATGAATGAGCAGCATGGTAAGGATGCAGTATATCTTTAGTTAAGGAAGAAAACAGCCCTCTGTTTGTGGTCAATCTAGAATTGAAGGTGTCAGCCACAGAGTACACCAAGTTAATCCATGGTTTCACAACCACAGTACATTCTGATTAGTGCTGCTGTGGAACAGGCTGCTCAAAGCAAATCCCAGGGCACTTCTGTTATCTTCTAATGAAAGCCTTAGGAACCTAAGACTGAGCTGCTTACTCTGAGCTGCACTGTGTAAACTTGTGTGTCCTGTATGCTTGAAAAGGAATTAATTTGCATGACAAGAGAGTGTCTGTGTCTAAGTCTAATATCTTTTTGCAGGTTGAAAAATTCATGTTTGATCCCATTTGGGCTCCAAAGTGCTGTTCAGGGTAGTAAAGGCAGCAAAAGAAGATTCCAAATGGCCATAGAGTGGCACCAAGTTTCAGCCTAGTTCAGTGTAGCAGGATGAATGTCCATTGTGATGCAGAATGGTGTGTGCTGCTATTTCAACTGAATAACCAATATATGCTGTCACTGATTACATTAATATGTAATTATTACCATGAGAGTCTAATCCCCTGAAACCATTGGTCACTTGATGTATGTTCATTTAACTACAAATTCTTTTCATTTTCCATTTGTATTTTATCATTTAATTGCTTTACTCTATTCAACATCACCCTTTTTTTGATCTCCTGTTAATCATTATTTGGAATGAGAATTAGCCCTTAAGCAAACTGTGCCCTAAATCTATCTTGCTTCTTTGTGTGCAGTGATGACCTTGTGTTGGACAGGAAAAAAAAACAATTAGCTATTGCTTTAGATTTATAAGAAGAGTTCTTCTTTTGATCGTGTTTGAAAATTGCAGCTGAAAGATAAAAAAAACAGCTTAGGATTTATTCATATTGTACATCAACAGCTTACACTGTGGAAGGACCTCAGATTCTAGGGAGTCCTGATCTTCTGAAAACCTGGTGGGAAACCTTGCTGTAAAAAAACCAACTCCACATCTCTCTTTTTAAAAGACATGTAGGCATTTACAATTTGAAGGGACTTAAGTTTGTAGGTTTGTAAGCATCACTTTCAAACTGGGAATTGGTGGTGCCCAAGGCAATGATATAGCTGGAAAATTTAACTCCCAAAATCACAAGACAAAGAACAAGATCCTCCCTGGAGCTGGTGGAAGGGCAGCAGGAATAAAAAGGCAGGGAGCTGATGGGATGCACTTGGGTGACCAGGGGAGCTCTGCAGTTCCATCCTGGCCTCTGTGTGTGTGTCTTGGAGGTGAGGGTGAGGAGAGATCAGGGCTGTTTGGAGTCCTCTGGAGAACAGCACAGGCACATGGGCATTGGGTTTGCAGGTTGCACAGTTGTGTCAACACCCCCCCACTGTTAAGACAACAGCCACTGCTTGGTGCCCAACTCAGAGACCATCCTGGTCAGGAGGATGGCATTTTCCTCACTGCACTGAGCCAGGTTTGTAAACCCTTCATGTTTAGATGTTTTGTCATAAAATTAATGAGCATCCACCCCCTTAAAAAATCTCATTAAAGTTTGTCTTTGGCAGGTTGCCTCCCAAAGTCTTGACAGCACTTTGGGTGCTGATGATCTGCTCGGAGAGTCTTCTCATTCCCTCCTCCTTCCCCATCTGTTGGTATCTACCTCTCCTGTTACAGAAATAAACTGTTTGGGGTAGGAACTGTTTGGTTTTTTTTTTCTGGCTCTGTTTGGTGCAGTGCTGTCTGGTGTGACTTAGCCTCTGCTTGTCACTGCTGCACCAGCCCCTTTATCAAACAAGCTGCTCCAACAGTCGTAGGAGTAGGGTACTGAGTAGGGTAGTGTAATGCAAATCAGTGCCTTGCTTTCCTGGATAGAACCTGCACCTCAGACTGTCCAGCTGCACCAGCAGCTTAAAATCAGAGAGCAAAGCAGAGGGTCTGCTGGGCAGGTGAACAAGGGAATGGAAGGATAGAGGCTGTGGAACTCAGAGCAAAATGAGCTCTGGTCCTTCCTCTTCAGTGTGATCTGCACTGCTGCCAGACCATGAAAGGGGGAGTGATGGGAAGCTTTTGTGCCATAAATATGAAAATAGAGCTGTATTTTGAGATTTTAAGACTTCATAAAACTCTGCGCTTTGTTTACTGAGTGACTGTGATCTGAGATGATCCAAGGAACAAAGAAAGAACTGGAGGCTCAGAGCCCACGGTAGCAAATTCTTTACCTGTGGGCCTTTGTGTTCAAGTTGGGATTCATTAAACAGTGCTTTAGGGGTTGCAGGCATCATGTAAAAAAGCCTCTTTAAAACAAATAAGCAATAGTGTAGCCAAATGCAAGGAAGATAAAATAGAAATCTTTTGTAGCCCTTTATTAAGGATTTGTCTGTAAGCAGTTTCAGAACAGATTGCACAGTCATGGCTATTCAGGGGTTGCAGGAGCTGGGGAGATTGTTGTTGTTTGGCAATATCAAAGAAACTTCTGTATGTAATCAACTCATTATATAGTTCTAGTGAACAACCATTAATCGTCTTAGAAATAACTGGAGACAGATAACATAATAAACTGCCCCTGGGATGTATTTCTGTGGGGTTTTTTTCAGCCAGCAGTTATAAGTAAAGGCAGCAATGGTGCTTCTAGCTAGTTCTGTTTAAAGCAGGAATGAAGAGAAGAATTATCTGGATGTGAAATGCATTAAATCATGGCAAGAAAATTCCTTTCATCTTGAGTATGGCTGCTGACTGTCAATAACTGAGATTAATGCTACAGGAAACAAAGCAGAAATGTTAAATATAATGACATTTAAAGAAGAGCAATAACCAGTTTATTAAAGGAAAGTGGTTTGAACTCCGTGAGGTTGGCAAATGGAGTTTCAGAAGCATTTTAAGCTACTTTTGCCTCATCTAAGCCATCACAGGAGTAAATTTAAATATATTCTGTAAAGGAAATCTGGTCACTCTTTGTATTATCTCTTCTAAGGGATGTGCATACTCCTAACTTTTAAAAGGAACTCAATTGCCCTGTTTGTGAGCCTGAAATGCTGTATCCCAGAAAATTGCCACTTCAACAACTTTCCTATCCTCAGACTGAACCAGAGTCTGCTCTAGCAGTGCATGTTCCCTCAGGAATGGAATTTTGCTGTGGGGTTGGTTTGTTTATTTAGCTTTCTTTTCTCTCGAGTAGTTTTCTCCCTTTCCCAGAGTTAACTGCAGCTCCTGCCAGTGCTGGGTGCTGCTGCTCCCAGGGCAGAACAGAGCCAGGCTGGTGAGAGTGTGCCAGTTTAGTTCAACCCCTGGTTCAGTCAGTGGTGTTGCACTAAACTGGGTGTCTCTCCAGTAAATTAACTTCTTACAAGTTCTGCAAATAAGCCTCATTGCCTTGGAATTGCCTCATTGCCTGGCCAAAAATGGCTCATGGTCCAGTGACCTGGCCAGAGGCAGGAGGGCTCAACTACCTTCTTAGTGTGGGAGAGCTAGAAGGAATTTCACCTCGGAGAGCTTGGCTGGCAGAGGTGTTTAGAGGCCATGGCTGAGGATCTCTATAATTCAAGATGCTGCAGTATTTAAATTCTTCCAACTTCATCAATTTCTGGGGAGCCCAAAGGGCCCATCCTTGCAGAGCAGATGGCTGTGGAAGGACTGTCAAAGACTGCAGCTGTAACGATCTCACAGGGCACAGGGGCAGTTACACTTCCCAACTCCTACCCCCTTCCCCTTCTTTCTTGCATATTCCATGAATTCCTCCTCCATTGAGGTTTCTGTTGCTCAGCTGAAGTTCTCCATACTCACTACTGGTCCAGCTGTTTGTGTCAGTCTCTCTTTGGTGTTCACTTGTTTCTGGGAGTGAATTAATTCCTAAGCTAGATGAGACTTGTGATCATCCTGCCTGTCCTTCTGTGTAACATGGACCATATAGCTTCCCTGAAAGAATGCAGTGATGAGGAAGGAATTTCTCTCCTTTAATTGGGTGTAATGAATAATCTTGTAGGCCATTGATATTTCAGAAGAAAGCCCACACTAACCTATGAGTCACTGAGAGCAATAAACACATTTTGGATTGGAAAGTTAAAGCTAACAGATTTAAACAGGCTTTTGAAATTGATTAGCAGAAGTAACTCATTTCTCTGACAATTTCTAGTCTTTAGACACAAGTCTTAGAGGGACACTTGGCCTTTTTTCCTGCCTAATGCATGAGTGGCTCCTATTAACATAAGAGAACATCTTTTAGTGTAAAGCCCCTGCCTGGCTGTGGATGCATCTGTCAGCAGCTCAGAGCTGTGCAGGACACCTCAGCAGGCTCCACCTCACCCCTGTGCTCTCCTCCTGGCAGTTTGGGGCACCCAGTTCATCAGGGAAGCTGTTTTATGCTGTTTAGAGAGAGAGAAATGAGTTTTTCCACTCCCCACAGCTCGTGGAGACTGCTTTGCAGGGAATAGCAGGAGAGCTCTTTCCTCTGAAGGGCAGTGTGAAATTTTGCTCACGTAAGAGCAGAGCAGCAGAATGTGCTCAGATGTGAGTGGGGCCAAGGACTATTAATGCAGAATGGAATGTGGCCCTTGAAGATGCTCGTTTGGGAGCAGCTTTGGTGATGTGGTAATTACTCCTCTAATAGAAAAAAAAAACCTGCAGGCATTTAACAGCAGCTGAAGAAACAGCAGCACCAGAGGGAATCAAAAGCAGTGGCAGAAAGGCTGATAGATACAAAGGGAGGCAGTAGCTGGGGAGCTGCTACTGACCTGAAATCTGAAGCATGTAGATGATGGTTTCTCAGCAGCAGGACATACAGACACTATTTTGTTTAGTAGCTCTCCTTTTTCTTTAGTGATAATGAATCTCTGCACTTCTAATAGAAATTATAATTAGCAACAACAAAAGCTTCTGTGAAGAACCAATTTTGGCCTAATGGCAGGATGGGAGAAGGGTTTCCATGTCTCTGCTCTTCAGGGGCTCTGCCCATGGAACCAGAACTTAACTGTGTGCAGGGGCTTGGTGGGACTGTGCCCTTGATTCAAGACCCCTTGGTTAATGAAGAAACTGTCACTGCTTTGAGACATGTGGCAGCCTCAGTCTAATGATGCTGCTCAAAGCTTGTGTCTGCTTGGTGGTCCTGCCTACATGGCTGTGAGTGGAGAGGGGGAGTGGACAGTGCTGGGGGTTGCTGGTGGCTCTCTGTGGAGCATCTCAGTGGCCTTGCTGTTTGAGGGGCTCATGAACAGCCCTCAGAATGGAATTGGGTCCTGTTACAGGCTGTGAGCAGCTGCATTCTTTATTTGATAGAACTGACACTCAGCAATTTTTGGTAACCTTTATTCTTCATAGAAAAGCACCAGAGTGATGGAGGAAGCACCCTATGACACTGGCTCTGAGGGGCAGGCTGGTGTATCTGGCAATGGTAGATGAACAAAATTCTCTGGTTCTGCTGCAGGCTGATGCCACACAGAGGGGTGCTTGATTTGCTTTTTCCTATGTGGCAGAGCCACTGATCAGACAGAAGTTAATGTAGGGTTGGGTTTGGTTTCTTGGGGGGGGGTTGTGTCCTCTTTGATATGCCAGAATGGGATGCTTCACATGGCACAGGAGGCTCACTGTTGTTATTTGGGAGATGATGCTATTGATCCAGCATTTCCAGATATGAACATGAAGCTCACTGGCTTCTACTAACCACCATTACACATCTGCACTTGGGCTTTTTCCCAGCTAATAGAATAGGTTTCTGATACTGGTACTGCTGCATTCACACTGACTTAAATGGCCATTCTTAGCAATTGGAGTCTGACTGGATGTGGTTTAGAGGCAGAAATGTTCCACCGAGCAGATTATCTAGAAGTGAGAGGAGAAAGTTGTTTTCCAGGCAACCTGATCCTGCAATGGATGCCACTGAAAATACCAGAGAGCTGCTAAGCAAATGGATGCAGGGCTCTGGATGACAAAGCCTCAATCAGCTCTGTCTGGAGTGATGTTCTGTTGAGAATGAAGCTGTCTGTACTGAGTGGAAGAAACAGCTACAGGATAACACCCCTCACAGGGATCTGAGTCTTCTAAGCTGGGTAAAAAACACTGGCTGCACTTGGACTTGCACTCTCAGCAGGTGCATTGCTTACAAAGGCAGCAAGGGTAGGGATTTGGGGATAAATGAAGCTGGACTCCAACCTATGGAAATGAGATTTTCAGCTCCTGTGTGCACTGAGGTGTGGGCAAGTAGTTGTGATGTGCTGGTGGCAGGGAGGGAGTGTGGAGGTGGAGAGAAGCTGAATAAAATTCAGAATATGCTAGTTAGGCATCCTGCTACTACACCACAGCCTGGCTTTTCCACTCTCACACTGGATAAAGGATTTAAGCTTATTGATGGAGGAGTCAGTTGGCAAAATATGCCACACTGGGGCTGCCTGCAACTTCATTTTGAGAGGTACTGTGTAGTATCACCCTGTGCTTCATGGTACAGCACAGATGAAGATTGGCAGTAATAGTTCACCTGCTCTTACAGGTGACACTGAGAGAATCCAGAACTGCTGCTCCTTTTTGGCCGAAGTGACACAGGAATGGTTTTCCTTGCTGCGTTTCACTCCAAAGCAAAAGGGCTGCATCAAAGAGTTTTTCTAGCCTGAATCTTAATGATTTTATTTTTCTTGTCTATTGACTTTGTAACTTCAGGTGTTTTTTACCTTTTCTTTATTATTCTGCTTTCAACAACAACAAAAAAGAAAAAAGTTTAGAAACTGGCTTATTGTAGCTTTTAAAATATAAGAAAATAGGAAAAAATATTCAAAATACAGTCTTTAAATTGGTGATTTTTTTTTTTGTTCTGGAGGAGGTGTTTTAGGGAGCCTGTCTGCAGTGTCTCAGTGCTGGAAACAGTATTTTTCAGTAATCTGCATTGGGAGCTTAGGTGAGTGCATAACTTTCCATAAGCATAAGAGAGAAGTGTTTTGAAGAGTGGCCTCGACTCCTGGATCACTCAGCACTTCAATTAAATTCTGTTGGTTTGGAGGTGGGTTTTTTTTCTCTTTAATGGTTAAGAAGACCATAAGCCAAGCTTAGCAGGAAATTTCTCTTATCTATTGAATCTCACTTACAAGGATTAATGAAGAGGAAATGGGAGCTTTTGTTGTAGGAACCAAGTGAATCTTATGGCCTTTATAGCAAACTATTTGTTGATTTAGTAGAAATTGTGTTTCACTAGCAGGGTAATTCATCAGCATCTGACACTGGTAGTACTGTATGTGCTGAAATCAATTTTGTGTGAGGTTCAGAGCACACTAGAAACCTTATGCTCTAAAATAGCTTTCTGGGTATGACAGAGGAATCAAGTGATTACCCTAAACTGAAGCAAAGGGACTTGCTGAGACACGTCCAGCCAAAGCTATTTAACAAAAACCCTCTCTGCATTTGGCCATTTTTATTCACGTTGGCACTAAATGCTTCACTTTATTGAAAAACTACTGGGGGGAATTTTTCTCACATTGAGTTTCTTGGCCAGTAAGGTGGTAGATGAGAAATGTCAGAGCTGCTATTCCCAGGCAGGTTTATTTGCTGGTAGATGATGTGTGAGTGCCACGGGCCACTGTGGTTGGGACACAGCCCACAGAGGTTTGTCCACCTGGTGCTGGGGGTTGGGAGGCTCAGTCCTGTGCTCCTCTTCCCCCTGTGTTTCTGGAAAGCTTGTGGGAGGGTGTCCATGCAGCCTCTGACAGAAACTGGATGTGCAGCCAGGTGACTGGCACTGGACAGAGAATCATTATGGTTGGAAAGGACCTCTAGGATCATCAAATCCAACCTGCATCCCAACATCTCTCTATCCACCAGACCACAGCCTCAAGTGCTACATTTACTCATTTCTTTAAACCCCTCCAGAACTCTGCTGCCTTCTTTTTTTTTCTTTTTTTTTCCCCCACAGACTTGCTGTATGTTTGTTAAAAGGAAAATTAGGAACTATTAGTAAAGAAGAAATTAATTGCCTGCTAAATCAGGCCTGTGCAAACACATTTCCCTATTTTATAATTGGTCAAGCTGAACCATTCACAGAAAAAAAAATAAAAATTGCTTAAAGCTGAATGCCTGGAGCATAAAAATTACCCAGAGGTGGTAGTTAATAATAGCATGTAGAAAGGGAAAGTAATATTTGTGCAAAAAACCTGTCTTGATGACACTCTTTGGAATCTATTGTTGGGTTCCTCAGAGTTAGGTTCTTTCTCAGGAGTCCCTGAGAATCCTCAGTTTCCCATTCACTGCAGAGTCAATCCTGGCTTGATTTTCTGCAGCCAGCTACCTGGGGATGTGTGCACATCAGAGCTTATCACAGCTCTGATGGGAGTGATGAGAGAACATCACTGCCACTGGCACTTCCAGAGCAAGAACACATCCAGCCTTACCCTGGGAAATTTGCATGGAAAATTGCACTTGTGTTCCTGGGCAGCTTGAAGAAAAATATGCTTGAGCAGATCATTGATTTGTATGTGTATTCCATCAAGCTTTAAGCATGAGGTGCATATATATATATATATATATATATATATTTATATCCCCCTTCTAAAAGCTCTCCCCTGAGCTCCCATGAACATCTGGCATTCTCTGTTCTCTCAAATGTATGTTAGATGTGTAGTTCTCCCAGGCTGATTGATACCAGCTAAAGCTGCCTTTGCAACTATCAGCAGTGAACTCAGAGATGATTATTTGTATCTTCCATGCAGACCTGCTGTAATCTGTACCCAGATCAGGTGCTTGGGGTATATCTGTACTTAATCTGGATAGTAAATTTGCAATACTTGCTTTACTTCAGTTAGTTTCCCTACTAACACTGGAGTTGCAGGGGCTCTGGAGCAGACCCCAGGTGTGTTTGCAGATGGTTGGGTGCAGAGTGCTGAAGCCCTAGGATGCTGATACTGGCTTTGTCAGTTGTGCTCTGGGCCACATCCATGAAGTCCTGTCACTTGATGAGAAGGAAAATGAGCTGGGAACAACTGTAACTGGGAGCATCCTGTCCTGGGGATGGTCTGTGACCTTCCTGAGGCAGCTGGAGAGCCCTGCATGGAGCCTGTGCTAGGCTGGCTGTTCTGGGGTAACCTGTGGAACTGTGCATCTAATTAGGATGATTTAATTTTCAAAACAGAAGTTGTGTGCATTTGTAAGAGTATTGCATATGATAAGATTTATTAGTTTATACTTCTTTCAATAAAGAAGAAACCCCAGTTTGCATGGGTGCCCATAGAAGCATCGTACTGCTCTGACAGCTCTAACTTCAGAGAGGGGTGACTGCAGCCCTCTGGTATTCCTGGTGATTAAAAGTGCTGATGAACATTAATGATTGTTCTGGGTCAGAGCTAAGATTTGTCTTCCATGCCTTTTTTTTTTCCTCATACAGGAGAAAAATTAACCCCATCCTGTCCATAGAGGGAATCCATAAATGGATCTCCTAACCTATAGCTGCTTACCAAAATTGCCCTTTTTCTAATGCCCCCACTAAACTGAGTTTTGATCATCTTCTCCCTTTGAGGTCCCAGCTGGGACATGCCATACACTGAAGGAGCACTGGGAAACCACTGGGTGCACTTGAGCTGCAGCCCACCCAAATGTTGGTGCTGCTTCTTTCCCAGCAGAGAAGCCCTGCAGCCAGACAGTAACTGCATTGGCAGAAGCTGCAGTGGAGAAGACCAGAGTGAGCTGAGGAGACAGAGCTTGGTCATAGCGTGTCCCAGTTTATTCTTATTTATTGTCCAGATGTCTCAGAGATGGGCTAATGGAGAAGGGGAACTAATCCCGTGGGTGTTGAATCTCTTCTGATAGCGAGAAACAGAAGCATAAAATTGCAGTGAGGCAGGATGGCCTCTGAAGAATTTTCCTAGGAGTAAGCTTTTTCCCCCCTGCTGTGCAAAACAACTAGAAAATTTCCATTATAACCATGTCCTCACCCGAGCTAATAGCTGCGTGTCACAGGCTGACTGGTCTGAGTAGCCTTGCTTGGAAGACAGAGATAAAATTTTGCATGCTTTCAACTTCACCTTTGACTTATGTTTCATAATTCTTGCTCTTTGTCGTGTCAATAAGGAGATAAAGCTGGAAATGTCACATGGAAAAAAAAATGGAATAAGTAAACACAATATTGAATGTGGCCCAGGAAAGTTAAATTGATTTTTTTTGTTTGTTTACCAGAGGATGGATCCCCTTCTAAATACCACAGCTTTAGAGCACACTGAAATGATATGATGATAATGTTCTTAATATCTCAGTTATTCTGAATACCATCTTTTATGAGTGTTGTTCCAGATCCCAACCTTTCTTCTTCATGGTTCATTGTAGGAATTCCTGAAATCCCTTCATCTGGAGTCAGTGATCTCCCTCAAACACATGCTTCTGTCTGCTATTAAAGGATTGTCCAGGAAGAAATTCTTATGGTTCTGAGGTTTGTCCTTCCAAAATCTGACCTCATCCATCACTGGGCACTGGTAGTGAAAAGGAAATGCTGTAACTGGAGAGTGGAAAATAGGAAAATCTGTTGACACTTGTTTGTTTTTGAAGCTATCTGCAGTCTGACCATGTCTCCCCAAAAAAATCTCTGCTAATCTGAAAAAGGATCATAATCTGATCTGAATCCATTGTGCATTGAATGATAAATCTTGTTCTCTATGGTGGCACCAGCCACAAAATTGAGCTACTTTTGTAGGCTGAATTAGGGTTCTGAAATGGAACTGAGAGGCAGCTTGTTTTTTCTCCCTGTAAACCAATACCTGTGAAGTCATAAAACAGATTTTTTGAAAGATTTTTGTGTGCATTGAGACTCAACCATTGTTCTTCAGAATGTATCATACGTATATTTGTTTCAGAATTTCTCCCAAACTCCTTTTTTTTAAATTTTTTAAAAATTTATTGTCATTGAACGATGTTCTTGTTGTTAGAAGTTTTTCCTAGCTGCAGTCTGAAGAGCCTTCCTCTCTTTTTCCCTTGAGCATTAAGCCTCAATAACTGTTAGACTATAATATTGGCAGCCAGCATAGAGCATCTTGCATTATCATCAGCTGTCATTCTGATCTGACAATACCACATTACACTCTCAATAGGTACTTTTGTGAGCAAACAATGAGTGGCATAAATGACTGTGCTGGTCTGACACGGGGAATTTGACTTGTCATTTAGAGAAGAATAAGGCAAAAATTGTATACATGGCCAAAATATTTAACATAAAACTACTTGTGCTCCTCCCTGCTGAAGAAAGAGGGAACAGAGGGATGGATTTAGCAGATGGAAGAGGCTGCCTGATTGTGGTCCCTCTGTCAGCACCTTGTGCTGGTAATTGAAGTGCCCTGCACTTGCTGCACAGCTGTGGGTGCTGAAGGAGAGACTGGAAATGTGGGTTGTTCAACAGAAAAGCAAAGATGATTTGTGTGAGCTCTTCACTTATGGGGTGACTCCAATCTGTGTGGTGGCAGAGCTGCTGGGTAAATGATGGGGGTCACATTTTTCTGGAGCAGGCCCTCTGATGGGCTCTGACCTGCTCGGCTCCTTGCCTAGAAAGCAGGGTATTTCTGCAGAGGGCAGCCTCGTGAAAGATACATTGCCACAAAGGAATTTGGCCTTATTTAATACACTCTTAGCAGAAATATAACCAATTTGCTTGCAGGGCTCAGTTCCTCTAGAGTGGCTTTGAAATGTTCTGTAGTACATGACAATTTAGTATACTTTAGGAAAAAAAACAAGTGTCTTTCAATCAACTTTAAATATGGAAAACAATCTTTTTATTATGTAGTTATCAGTAGTAGCATGACTGTAATTCTGTTCAGTAGAAAATCTCCAGAGATGCAGTAATTTAGCTGTTATATCACTTTATTATCTGTTTTTTGTGACTGACCTTGGTGAGCTCTGTTAGTTCCATGCTACTTCAGCCTTGCTTAATGTGCCAGCAAGTATTTTTATCCTATATAAAGTGGTCTGTCAAGATCTGTGTATCTCCCATGGATATGTTATGTGCACTAAGACTGATCTCTGCCACTGGAAGCTTTTCTCAGTCTTGTGTCTTAAGTGAAGTCGAATGTGCATAACAGCTGTAAAAACAACTGTAACATCAGCAAATTCAAATGCCTGCCTGGTTCTAAGGTTTGTAGGAACTTCAGAGAGCTGCTTTAATTACAGGAGGGTTGTTTCAGAACGATCTTGTATGTGATAGAATAGTGCTTGGAGGTGCAGCACAGATCAGAGCTTTTCTGCTGGAGCTGAAGTGCAGACTCAGTAAAAATTTTAAAAGCCACGAGAAAGAAACATGAGTGATAAAAAGGAACTGGGGAAAACTGTTTTACAAGTGGGGAAGCTGTGGCATGTTGGTCAAGTCATTGATTGCAGTTGAACTGGAGTCTTAATCTGGTACTTCACTGATGTAGCTACAATAATTTCTCTTGAGACAAGTACTTTCTGAAGCAGACTTTAAAACACTACTTTTTTTCTTTATCAGAAGAGGATTTTAAAGATATCTCTATTTTATTATAACTAAAATCAAAGCATCATTCTGTAATAGGAATTGCTTGTTTTTCACTCTAAGTACACTCTGTCCAGAAATGTTCCTGTGGATGGGATTGCTCATACATGGATCATTAACTAAGCATTCAAGGTACTCTGACCTAACCCACTTTTATAGGATTAACTTAAATAGAACTCACAAAATAACCAGCTTTACAGATTTTTCTCCCCTTGGTCATTCTGTACTTGTGTTATTGGAATTAGACACTACAGCAGACAAGATGATTTCTTTAGGTAAGAGAAAATGTAACATCATGTCAGTGAAATAACTGCTTTTGAAAGTGAAGAAAGCCAGGGAGACTGTAGGGAAGGTGAATCACTTTAAGCATAGGTTGTGTAATGCACTCAGAGTTGAACATCTATCCTGTGCAAATAAAAATAACCCAGGTAACATCCATGGCACCTCTGCTGCCTGAAAGCCTAGGTCAGAAAATAGAAGCTCCAGTGGTGAGGGGGTTTTAAATTCATTAGGAACTGGTTCTGAGTGAACACCTCCATGAAGTCATGGCTGTGTGCATCCTTGGGCATTTCTTACTGTCTATTTAGCAGAGACAGAGTGGGGGAAACAGTGAATCTACTTAAAACATCCCCCCCTCCCTGTCTACCTGTACCAGGGCCCAGGAAAGCAGGGCTGACTGTCTGCTCTGTTCTCCCTCTGACAGAACAATCCCACGTGGATTTTGTACTCAAGCCAACACATTCAAATCCTGGGGTTAGAAATATCACTGGGGCTCAGCAATTCTCACCCAGGAAAACCCCTTTCCAACCCAGAACCTCACCATCCCAGTCAGAAATGTGCTTTGTAGCAGGACACACAACCACAAGCCAGTTTACTACAAGCTTAAGCACCAGCAAGGTGTCTGTGCTCTAGGAATTGAGGGCTCTGAGGCAGTGAGTACACAGCACGACCAGTGCCAGGGGTGAATGTGCCCACACTGAAGTGCAAATGAAGCAGAGGCAGCAGGTAACACCCCCCAGCAGGCCTGAGAAGACCCTTTGGCACCACGGTGGCTTTTGTAGCATCACTTGCTGTTGTCATCTGTGCCTTCAGGGCTCAGCCTCAGCTCTTGAGATACCTGCTTTGGAAGAGAAGTTCTGAGTTAATGAATTCTTTGACAGAGCCCGTTGTGCACCACAGCTTAAAGATCTTGGAGGAAGGGAAGCAGCCCAGGGTCTGCCTGGGGAGCTGCAGCAGCCC